>CM034542.1:56828752-57086205 GCA_020002185.1 Paraescarpia echinospica
CTGCTCCTTCTGTGTTGTAGAATTCTCAACTCTCTCCGCGTCATCCCTCTCTGCTCCATCTATTTCTATGTTGAGTCTCTCCTCCATCTCCTTCACTATATCCGTCAACTTACACACCTCCTTCATCAGACATTCCACCCTCAAACACCCCATACACCGAAAGGTGAATCCGTCATCTTTGGTCTCTGCCCATGATTTTGGACAGCCAGACAACGCAAAATCCACCCAGCTCTGGCAGTCGTTGCAAACTAGGTGTCGTTTTGCCCTGAGTTGCCGCTTGCAAGGTGCCATATCAGAATTTATTTATGTTCAAAGTAGTTTTATGTGGTCTTTGAAAAGGCTTTTCTGTGTACAATTTACACCAGATTGTTTAGGTTATAGTTAGTTATATTTGTTAACACACAGTGACACACCGTGCCTTACCTAGTTACGATGTCGATGACAATGTATTCAAGTTAGGCTTAGATACAAGGTAATCTTTACAAAGACTGTTTCCTGTGTACTATTATACACTTTAAAAGATTGTTATTTCAGGTTTTAATTACTCATCTAACTACACCGATTATCTCAAATAACGCTATTCAAAATCGTTCACGGTACGCTAACTTCGCCAGTGACCTACTTTGTAAACAACGTTCCGATTACATTAACGTCCCCAATTATCGCTCGCAATTCGCCTACTTTTAATCTACCCTAGATTACTCTCTCTAGCTAACTTTTAACAAAAAATATTGCTTAATATATATCTATAATTACGTTTTATATATATATATAAATCTATAATTTATTTATATATAATATATATATATAATTACGTTTTATATATATCTATAAAACGTTATGTTATATTGGCACCGATGATTGACGTTTATGTATACCTGACAACTTTTGAGTTTCACAATCCGGGAGATTCTATATTTTTCGTAAGCCTTGTATGCCAGCCAACTCTCCCGGAATTTCCGGGAACCTACTGGATTTTTGGTGTATCTCGCGGTCTCCCGGAAAACAGGCAAATCTCCCGGATTTTCGCTGAAAATCAGCACACCTACCCACCCTCACGTTTTCGGGACAACGCGACACTACGGGAGACGTGCTGAGACGAACTGACCCGCAACATTTTCGGCGACAAAATCTCCAACAGCACCCCCTCCTGTCTTCCGATGTCAAGATCCGAGACAGCGCAACGAGACAGCGCGTCACGGGAAGCGTGCTGAACCGCTGATGAATCTCTCGGAATTCCACAAAAGTTGACAGGCATAGTCTCAGCAGTTCGGTCTTGCTGGATCGGACTTCGGAAAATAAGAAGGAGTGCTGTTGGACATTTCTCGTGTGTCTCAACAGTTCGGTCCTATCGGATTGGACATCGCAAGACGGGGAAGGGGGGGGGGTAATATTGGATGTCTGATGCGAAAATCAGGGAAATGTTATTCCGGGAAATCCACAATAAGACCGCCACATCGGATATTGAGAAGTCGGTCTGAATGTAATGCGCACTTCAGACATTACAAAATTGTAAATTTTGGTTTTAAAAGAAGGCATAGCTATTCTTAAGTTTTCATCAGATAAGTAATATTTAAATGGTAAACAAAACATCCAGTTTCAAATCAAGCTTTATTAGCAATATAGCTGAGGTGGCCGAAGTTGACCGCAATACCTTTTGACGTTGAACAAGTTTCCATTTCCCCACGTTCAACATAGCTGTCTTTCCGTTACAAACAGCTTCGTTAAGTTTAGACACGTAGCTAGCATTTTTACAATGATTATGGTGTTTTATTAAAAAAAACAATCACTATTATTAGCAAAACGTCTACGGTGTTTACACAACCGACTCCTGCACGGTTTACACGACCGACTCTTGCACGGCTAACACGACCGACTCTTGCAAGGTTTATGCGACCGACTCTTACACGGTTTATACGATCGAATCTTTCACGGTTTGTACGACCGACTCTTGTAAGGTTTACGCGACCGACTCTTGCACGGTTTACACGACCGACTCTTGCAAGGTTTACGCGACCAATTCTTGCAACTTTAACGCAACAGACTCTTGCACGGTTTACATGACCGACTCTTGTAAGGTTTGCACGACCGTCTCTTGCACGGTTTATGCGACCGACTCTTGCACAGTTTACGCGACCGACATTTGCTCTGTTTACTCGATCGACTCTTGCATGGTTTACACGACCAATTCTTGTAAGGCAAAACCGCATGACACCGTGTCGGCCGACCAATTCAGCAAAATAATCGCTTGTGTTTATTAGAAACTGATTTCCATTTTCGATCCTTTTATTATAACATAACATACCGTTTATTTGACCCCTTGTATAATCACTCAAGCTTGTGCGTTATACAGGCATACACATACGTATGTCATTATGTTCAACATACTCTTAGAAAATACATACAAACGCATGTACACCTATTATGGTATTGATGTACCATAATTTAATCGGGGTCAGTGACTCCTATTAAGACACAATTGTCGCTATCATAGGAGATACCCTCTTTACGTAATGATTTATATCGTCCTTTTAGAAGGTGTCTATCTCATGTATGCTTATTGGGAGTGCTTGTTTGGTGAGGGAATGTAAGTTTAGTTGTGTACTGATCGTCTGAAACGAGCATCAAATGTATTGTATATTTCTTGGTTTTGTTGACATGTGTAGCAATCTGATAGAGTGCATATATCATTATATTTGTGTAACAAAGATGTTTTTATATAAAATGAGAAGATTCGCAAACTGTGAGTGCATATTTTGTCTTTGATTATATCGGGGGTGTCATTCATTAGATGTGGTAGGCTGTATTTGAGACATTTCATTGCAAATTCATGCTTAGTTCTAAAAGTATGTGTATCCCGTATTTTTATATATAAGGACCTAATTCAAATTTATTGACAACATTTCTCATTGAAAAGTGTCCTGTCTTGGTTGCATTCATCACAAAAGTATAACATTGAATGACACACTTAGTTAAAGCAGTCGAATATCAATGCGTGTGGCGTTTGCATTGACATTTTAAAACAGATTTCCCGCGAAACCTAGCGGATTTCAATTGATGTAGGGCCTGGGTATATTTTTATTATTTCATAACCTGATAGATGGCGACACTCCGAATACTATTAGCCTTTGCCACAAGTAGTCTGCTGTCGTAGGGTAAGTTTTTGGACTTAATGTCCATTTTTTGAAGAAATCTCACAATTTGGCACAGGTTACCTTTAATAGGTACTAATCAAATCCTGAAATAGGACACTTCTTTTGGGATTCTTTAACACCCCCTAATTAGCATAAATCCGAAATGGCCGACACCGCGATATAGCATAAAACCTCAGCAAATAATAGGCCGACTCCGATGAGTTTGGTACGCAGTATTATAGTTTTGGGTAAGCCCAATTGGCCGAAAGGGTTTCCATCATCATAAAACGTCAAGGTCACGAGATAAAGGTCAAAATAATAGGTTTTTGACCTAAAATAGCTGTAAGTTACCAATACAATTTGTCCTGTCTAAGACTGCCGACACGACTCCACCTGTCTCCTGTCTCAGACTGCCGACACGCCACCACCTGTCCTGTCTCAGACTGTGGAAACGCCTCCATCTGTCCCGTCTCAGACTGCCGACACGCCACCACCTGTCCCGTCTCAGACTGCCGACTCGCCACCATCTGTCCCGTCTCAGACTGCCGACTCGCCACCATCTGTCCCGTCTCAGACTGCCGACACGCCACCATCTGTCCCGTCTAAGATTGCCGACACGCCTCCATCTGTCCTGTTCCAGACTGCCGACACGCAACCATCTGTCCCGTCTCAGACTGCCGATACGCCTCCATCTGTCCCGTTTCAGATTGTCGCCACTCCGCCATCAACAGGAGGCGCAACCTTAACCTGTTCGGTAGAAGACGACGGATTGCTCATGCACAGCTGCTTATGGAAAGGGGCTATCTCAGCCATGATGACATTGTTTCGTGGGCAGCATTCTGTGTGTGCGATCAGCCGCCATTAGACCGGCTGCCACGCGTCACTTTGTTGCTTGCCATCTTCCGAGACAAGGCCGGTACCAAATGATCTACCGTGCCATGTCTATTATCAGAGCAGCGACAGAGTACTTGATTCCTGTACAAACTCCAGTCATCACACTAAACCAGCCCCTCTGTCCGATAGCTAAAGCCATTCAGCGGGACCCAGCTACGGAGTACAATGAAGACTACTACAGTGTGTTCTTGGGCCTTCCCAATTCAGAAATGCTCATTAAAAAGTTGTTGGATGACTGGCTGCGAGACAGTGGTTGGATTTCGATGCTTATCGATGCCGATACGAAAACATCAGGTCGAGCTGAAGCAATGGCCAAGGACACACGTGACGCGGACGCTTTATGCACATCAAGTGACTTCATTGTCGCTTTTGATTCTGCGAAGGGAAGCATACACAAAGTGGACGAGTAACTGTCGGGAGAGTGGGGGCGAACTCATATCGTTCGAGGCATGGTGTAAAAAGAAGGGAGAAACCCTGCCTCAGTTTAAATACTGGCAGACGGCTTATGCCATGGTGATGCCCCTGCTGCGTTTTGTGCGTTCTATATTCGTGTTGGAGACTTGGATCTGTACGAGAGGTCGTTGGATGAGGTTGAAGATTGTGTAAGTGCATGATATGTTGAACCTACGAATAAAACACCCATATCTTTACAAGCAGTTTGCTGAGAGCTTCTTCACCAAGACGCAAAAGAATAAGCAGCAACAGGATAAGGAATTGAAGAAGCATGGTGGGACCCTTAATCTGAACGGTGAGTGCATCTTTACAGAGTAGTCTGTGGCAGGGCCGGAATTTGCACGGGTCATTGCGGATTCTGAGTATGGCATGCCTTCAAGCTAGGGCTCTGTTCCCAAGCATCATGGTCAGAGTCTAACTGTCCAGAAGAAGTTTGCAGCAGACACCAAGGCACTCGTTGCAGCATTCCAAGAGACGGGGAACCCCTTTGATGAGGACATCGACGAGGTCATCATTATTGATACCAAAGAGGTCATGTCAGAGGAGATTGCCCAAAGTATCCGGTGCGACCTTGAAGAGGGAAAGAAACAGCATTAAGGTTTTGGAAGGAGTGCCTGTAGTCTCAAGCAGTCGCTGCCCATGAACCAATTAAGATGAACGAAATCCCCCTTCCCAGCAATCGAAATAAATAATCCAAAAGCAAGCATTTCGATAGCACCAAAGAATATCTGCACCTACTAGTACAGCATTACATCGCGTTACACGTCAGGGAAAGCAATACCGACCACCTATTTGAAGTCGAGAATGCTGACGACCCACAGTCCTTACCAAAACACAGCAGCTTGCGAAGTGGCCATAAATCCGATCTGCTGTCATTCTTGGAAACAGACTCGCCATCCGACTTCAATGAGGCTTACCCGAAACTGATTGATGGTGCCGGTATGGTGCATTTCCCGAGACCGGAGAGAAGCATCAAAACAGTTCACGTTTACGCTGACAAGAAGATGATTCCCTGCACCTGGCAACGGCTAAACGTGTTGTTGTCATGTTGGACCGGTATCTATCAAACAACCGAAATCGACGCCCAGAGAGAAACGGGGAGCAGGATTATGACATAGATTACCAAGTAATGGGAATGGGAAGATGCCGAAGAACTGGAACAGCTATCTGCGCAACGAAAATAATAAAGTGGAGCTGAGCCAAACTCTATCATGATTAATCGCCCAGTCCGTCTTCCATGAGAGGAAGTTCGTTATTACAACTTGCAATGAGAACGTCCTCTAAAATCCTGCACCACGCGATGACGACCCTGTGATTCGAACGGAGTCTCCTCTCAGTCCATGCAACCACGAAGAGTTCGATACGAGAGTTATGTTCCATGCGGCAAATGCAGTGTCACTAGGCTACAAGAGTATACTGAAAATTGCAAATGAAACTGACATCGTTGTCTTGGGAATGTCTTTCTTTCCTGAGAGTGGTGCGGAGAAATTGTGGGTGTCGTTTGGAATGGGCAAGAATTTCAGATATATTTCATTCAACTGCAACACCATATATCCCGCCAAGGCACACGCTCTCCCCACATTCCATACCCGGGCATGGTCTGACAACACATCTATTTTTCTGGCACGGGGAAGAAATCGACGTATCGAAAGTGGAGCACAAGGCCAGAGCTTACAACCGCGTTATGCCACCTGATGGAAAGGTCTCTCACACTGTCTTCAGGGGATATTAATGTTATTGAGAGTTTCGTTGACTCACTATACTCTGTCTCCTGCCCTCTGACGGAAGTCAACCAAGCACGCCAGCAGATATTCGCTCAATCACCTCGCACGTTCGAGAACCTGCCAAGGCAGCCCTGATAGAGCACGTCAAGAGAGCGACCTATCAAGCTGAATACGCGTGGGGGCAATCTTTGTGGCCGAACTGGTCTTGCCGAACACAGGCTCCTGGGGGTGGATTGAGTCTGAATCTGGTTGGGTACCTTTATGGACTCCCTTCTCTCGAGCTGCGAAAGCCCTGGATGAGCTGGTCAGTTGCGGTTGCACAACAAGCTGTACAGGAAGGTGTTCCTGCTACAAGAAGCTAGGGCCTTATGTGCACAACCAGATGCAAACGTGGAGGATGCTGTTATGGTCACCCCGGTCCTCCTCCGATACCAACTTCCAACTAACACCGTATTACTGTACTTAATTGAGTCTTGCCGTAGCTAAAGTTACTCCACGCCTGATATGATTGTTCTGTATGTAGACATTATTGACTTTGCCCACCTCCAATTCAATAGTGGGCTCAGTGTTTTAAAAAGGATAGTTCTCTGTACTGTCTTCCGTCATTTCGGGTTGCATTACCTTCAATAAACTTGTGGTTGATATCAAAACGCCATTTAATGCTGATGTTGATAGACGCGACATTCATGATTCTGACATGATCGATTTTAATTTTGTAACAATACACGGCACTTAGAGGTCATCACCTTGACATTCTGAACTTGACCTTGACATCGTGGAGACAAAAGGAGGCATTTATTTTAGTACAGCATGATCTGATCTATTATGCAATACACCCAACACAAGAAAACTATCTCCAATGGTAGTTTTTTTAATATTATAGCTATTTTAGGTAAACACCTCGTGACCTTGACCTTGAATAATGCTGAATCCTTCGATCGATCATGCATACCCAAAACTATCACAATCCATGAATAAACTCATCATAATTGGCACGTTTCCTGTCTAAATTTGAAATAATTTGTTATCGTACGTAGCGTGGTGAGATTGCTAGTGTGAAGTTCCGGCTGAGGATAGGTGTCGGTTAAAAAAAACCATCATACTTGCTTCGCTGCATTTGTATAGGTCTATTAATAATGATAACGTATGTGTTGTATCAATTTAAACTGACTGTAACGATGTGATAATCTGAATAAAATTTCACATAACCGCTTAAAAAGGTTTGTTCGCAACCGCGTCTTTTGTGATTGTGCAAGCCTATCCCTGTAGGTCCTATTCATGACGATTGAGGATGCCTCCTCAGTTAGAATTTTTCGCTCGTCTCATTTCAAATTCAATTTGCAAAAAGGCAAAACTACGACATGTTAGTTTGTTTGTTCAATTTTTGTAGACCTATACGTAGTTTTGGTAAAACCACCTTCTATTTTCGGATATTTTGTTTTTGGATGTTGATAACGCTGTAAATGTTAGTGGAGTCGCTGATGGATATAGGATATTAGCAACCACTCTCCCAAATTAAAAGAACGGCGACCGACATCCACACCATCTAGGTGTCGTCCAGTATCAACAATATCACTCCGCAGCAAGTTGATTGACCATATTCAGCCGACTCATGCAGGGCTGTGATAACTGCAGTGTTCCTACAGAAGCCCAACGTAACTTCAGACCCGGCCTTTCATGTGAATCCAACTTAATTATCACAAACGAAGACCTTGTAAAATAAGCCAATCCTCAGCAAGTAGAAGCAGTGTTCTGGGACATTTATGTAGTTTCTGCCTTGCTTTCTTCAACAGTTTCTATAAAACAGGTTTCTTCTACACAAAGCTTGTAGCAACGAATGTGCGACCTTGGAAACAGGTTTCTTCCACGCACTTCCTCTTTTTTCTTCTATTATACGACGAACATAATTTTGGTGATGATTGTGTCATAGACTTTTTAACAACGAGACCTCCGCTCAGTGAGACCATGACAGTTTTTTTCTTCAATTTCGCTGCGTGGAATCGTTTACTTCCCCTGGCATAGACACCAGATAGAAGGGACCAACGGCTTATAGCGTCTCTTCCGAAAGACACAGGCAAAGTAAGGTGAACGAAATTGCCCAAGTTTCTATACGGCGGCCGAACCGCCGCCCGGCCGGCAACAGGATTCGGACCCCGGTTCCTCCGAACGACAGTCCAGCACTCTAAGAAGACGGCAGTCATTCGAGATCATTTTGAATAACTGCTTTCTCTTGAATCACCGCCAACTCTTGAATCACTTTCTTCACTGTCTTCGCTTGAATCACAGTCTTTTCTTGAATGAATGCCTTCTATTGAACCACTGATTTCTCTTGAATGAATGCTATTGAATCACTGCCTTCTCTTGAATCATAGCCTTATTTTGAATCACCGTCTTCTATTGAGTCACTGCCTTCTTTTGAATATGTGCCTTCTCGTGAATCTCTGCCTTCTCTTAATTATCTGCATTCTCTTAGACCATTGCCTTCTCTTGAATCCTAACCTTATTTGAATCACTGCCTTCCTTGAATCACTGCCTTCTCGCGAATCACTGCCTTCCTTTGAATCACTGCCTTCTCTTGAATTACTGCCTTCCAATGAATGACTGCCTTCCTTGAATCACTGCCTTCCTTGAATCACTGCCTTCTCTTGAATCATTGCCTTATTTTAAATCATTGCCTTCTCTTGAATCATTGCTTTCTCTTGAATCACTGCCTTTTCTTGAATCATTGCCCATCTGCCATTCGTTTCAACATGCGCATATAATCCAACCACTTTGATGTTTCTGAATGATAGAAAGGACCTCTCTCTGCATGGTGATGAAATAACACCACCATCATCACCGTTGCCACCGCCACCGCCATCGCCACCGCCGCCGCCGCCGCCGCCGCCGCCGCCACTACCACCATTACCATAACCACCACAACCACCATCACTACCACATCCACCACAAACACGATCACCTTCACTATCACCATCACCACCACCATTGAAAATAACGTTCTGTGAACCTATTATACAAGCCAGGCAACTTACATAATTTATTGACACTTATAATTTGAATGGATATGGTACAATATGCACACGTAAGGCATTTCAGATACGTTATATACAACTATATACAAATGTAGCAAAACGTAAGCATTGTCCAAATATATAATTTGATAACTTAGGCGTTAAGACCAAATCTGGACGATAGGTGAATGCAAAACACCTGATATTGTTATTCTGAATGGCTGTATACAACGTTCTTGTGCCTGATCCCATACAAGATTACGAGATCCTGATGAACCACGTTTCCAGTCCGACAAAAAGCTATTGTGGCTTGTGCTTGGTTCGTGTGATCAAAGACGAAAATCGATACTCATTTGATGACAATCAACGCTATAGCGTAAAATGTTCTGTCCCGGCGAGCGCAATTTAAATGGGCAGAATTGCATGGAGGCATGCATTGCGTGTCTTAGTGGAACATACCCTGTTGTAGGTAGACGCAGACGAGGTTTCTCTAAACTATTGCACGAAACCCAATAATCCTGATTACTTTTGTCAATATAATTCAGCTAGCCCATTTCGCTCACACGCAATACAGACAACTTACACAAAGTTCGCTTAGGACGAGGCAATGCATCTCACAGTGTGCAAAAAAAACAGGACGTTAGCGAAAACCTGGACATACATTGGAGATGGAATAGGATGTTTGAAACGGCACGGACATACAACGTAGGAGATGGAGTGGGATGTTTGAGACGACACGGGCACAAAACGGAGGAGATGGGGTGGGATGCTTGAGACGATACGGACACACAACGGAGGAGATGGAGTGGAATGGTTGGGACGTCACGGACACACGACAAAAGAGATGGAGTGGGATGTTTGAGACGTCACGGTCACACACCAAAGGAGATGGAGTGGGATGTTTGAGACGTCACGGACACACAACAAAGGAGATGGAGTGGGATGTTTGAGACGTCACGGACACACAACAAAGGAGATGGAGTGAGATGTTTGAGACGACACGGATATTAACTCTACTCAACTATGTCTTTATATGTTGTTGAAGGTAGCTTTCCCTACGTGAATGACTATATCTTAGTTATTGTAAACTTCTACTTCTCCTACGGATGGCAGCCATGTGACTTGTTCTGTTTGCTCTTTCGATATCTCTGTTTCTTCATCTTAATTGCGATCTTGTCAACTCCTTCTACCACCTCTTCTGTTCCCATGCTCTTTTTGCCAATCTTTCCTCACCCGTTCGTTGTTATTGTCAGATATGTAGAGTGTGCCAGATGGCTTCTTGGTGGAGTCCTACTTTTGTGTGATTCTTCGCTATTTTGATCCATATCATAATGTTAGTAAAACCTGGGATATGCTGCTCAGCTAGGCCTATATATTCAGCCTACTTTGTCGGCTCTAACCGAAGGTTGTCTGGATATTCGTGGACAAATCTAAACAACACATGAATAACGAACACTTACCAATTTCTCGACCGATTTGTTCCAAATAAACTAAACTGCGTCATTCACTGCTACCAAATAAACAGCGAAAATAAAACACGGCATTTGCCCGTTGGTGCAATACATCTAGACGCCCACGTAGCATACTCAATCTTTGTAATAATTCTGGCATTCTTCCACCGGTTTTTTATATAGGTCTACAGGGTATGTCTATTATTATACTGACACTTTTCTGTGTTGTTGATGCCTGACGTAGTTCTTGTGTCAGTGAGTTAATAGACGGGGTTGTCTCGTCCGTCTGGCGCTAGCGATCTGGTGTGAAGAGATATGAACTTCTTATCCAGAGAGTTCTCCACGATTAGGCATCTACGTAGAATAATGAGTCGTCGGGTCGTGATAAATAGCGCATGGTGTAATGTTGTTTTAATCAGACGTTGATGACATGTTTTAACTAATCTTATGCCTAATTCTCTTTGCGGTCTTAGAAAGACACACCGGCTTCTTGCTGTTTAACTCATATTCGCACAGGGAATGATATGTGTTTGAGTTAGCCAAGACTTCAGGCAACTCGGCTAGAGGAACTGTGTCGCTGAGAAAGCCGATACATGTGCCCCGTGGGACCACGCATGGATGGACAACCGTTATTGCAATTCGCAAGATTAGGTATACCTAACACTGGCACACAATGACGGATATAGAAGTAACGGTAAGCCAAGTCGAATCTTGCATAAACAGCTATCTACGCCCTATATTTGAAGTTAAGCAAAACACAATGAACATTGCAAATCCCCCCAAAAAAGTTAAAATATAGGCCTAAATACAATACGGATGACCCAGCAGATGGATTCAAACCTAGTCTTTAACCAACGATCAACGTCCTCTTATTTAACAAGATTTAACAAGATTGCCACCCACAGAATTAACTCTAGGTGGCAGGTGGACAAGGAAGCCCTTTGGCTTATCGAGAGTCCGACCCTTTTATCTATGTGTATCCCGCCCGTCTGAGGTATGTGTCGATTTTATTTTTAAACATATTCACGCTACTAGCACCCACACAATCAGCAGGTAATCTGTTCCATTCATTTACAGTCCTTTGTGAAAATGAAAACTTTCTTATATCCAATCTACTCTGCTCCTTTGCCAATGTAAGTTCATGTCCTCTAGTCCTTCTATCTTTCTTAACTGAGAAAAAAATATTTCTATCAATATTTTCATAACCCTTCAATATTTTAAACACTTCTATCTGATCTCCTCTCAATCTCCTGGTCTCTAGTGTTGTTAAACCGCATTTTTTTAGGCGTATTTCGTAACTAAGATCCCTCAGTTTTGGTATCATTTTAGTTGCTCTCCTCTGCACTCTTTCTAACATATCTATGTCCTTCCTGCGATATGGCCTCCACGCTTGAATACAATATTCTAAATGAGGCCTAACTATTGTTTTGTACAGCGGTATTATTAGCTCTTTTTCCTTATACGTTATGTTTCGCCTAATTAATCCAAGGATTTGATTTCCCTTTGAAGCTGCAATTCCGCACTGCTCTGAAACCTTCATATCAGCACTAATGGTTAACCCTAAGTCCTTTTCTTTTACAGTAGTACTTAGTACAGTACCCCCATTGTATATTCTACTTCTTCGTTCCCATGTCCTGTGTGGAGGCATTTACATTTCCCAAAATTGAACAGCATTTGCCACTTTTCAGACCATTTGATCAACCTGTCAAGATCATCTTGTAAATGCTGTCTATCTCCATCACTTTTAATCCTTCTAAATACTTTTGTATCATCTGCAAATTTCAACACCTTGCTTGTTATTTCATCATCCAAATCGTTGATATATACTAAGAATAATATAGGACCTAATACTGATCCCTGTGGTACCCCACTCAATACAGATTTCCAGTTTGAAGCCTCCCCATCAACTACTACACGTTGTCTTCTGTCAATCAGCCATTGTTCTATCCAGTTTATTATATCATTTCCTATGCCATGTGCCTTTAGTTTAAGCAGTAATCTTTGATGTGGTACTTTGTCGAAAGCTTTTTGAAAATCTAAGTAGACGATATCTACTGGTGATCCCTCATCTACCCACTTAGTGATGTCTTCCAAAAAACATAACATATTTGTTAAGCATGACCTCGCTTTAAAAACCATGTTGAGATGGGTTTATCAAGTTTTGTTTAACAAGAAAATCCACCATGTGATCTTTAATTAGTCTTTCTAATAATTTGCAAATCACTGATGTTAAACTCACTGGTCTATAGTTCTCTGACTTGTTTCTCGAACCTTTTTTAAATAACGGTATAATGTTTGCCTCTTTCCATTCTAAAGGAACCACTCCCTCTTCTAATGACAAATTGAAAACTGTTGCAAGCGGTATGCTAATTTGTTCTACAATTTCCAATAGTAGTTTGGGTGGAATACCATCCACTCCAGGTGATTTATTATCCTTCATAGCCCTTATTTTCTTAGCTACCATTTCCGGGGTTACAATTAATTGTCCTAAATAGTCTGAATCTGCCCCCTTGAACTTAGCCTCTGGTACTGGCAGTGAACTAATATCTTCCTCTGGTAAACACTGAACTAAAGTACTCATTCAGGTCTTCTGCCATTAAGAATCCCTCTGATATTATATTTCCAGCACTATCTTCTAGAAGACCGACTTTATCTTGAACTTTCTGTTTGCTTCGAACATACGCATAAAAACTCTTGCTGTCATGTTTTATATTACTAGCTAATTGTTGTTCATAGCTTCTCTTTGAATTTCTAATTTCAGCTGTAGCTTGGTTAAGTGCTTCTTTATAACTGTTGTAGTCTTCATCATTTCCAGTACATCTATATGACTTCCACATCATTTGTTTGTACTTAATTTTTCTAATGGCTTCTTTCGATAAGTGTTTCTTTTTGGACCGTTTTCCTTGTTTTTTGAAGGGTACAAATTTATCGACTATGCTGTATGCACTTAATTACTCAATTATTAAATCTACTAAAACTTTCATTATTCTACCAGGCCAGTAGTATATATACAACGGCCTGGTAGAATAATGAAAGTATGTATATATATATATATATTAACATATATATATATGCCTAACTTACTATGTAGAATGTATCGACCAGCGTCATTGCCAACGTTGGTCAAGCAACATTGACCAACATAGGCCAACATAGACCTATAATGCGTGCGAACAATTCTAATTTTGAAAGACTTAATTAGGTCTACGTACCGTTGGTCTAATATAAATTAGTGTAGATTGATTTTTATTTGCTTGCACGTGTTAGTTTTATTATACAGTCAAACCTCGATCCATGGTCACCTCGGCAATACATCCATCTCGCAATTAAGGTCACCTAAAGGATAGTCCTAAATGTCGTGTTCCATGTAGAGTAGTCACCTCGCCAGTCAGGTCACTTATCCAGTCCCAAGGGTGACCTTAACAGTGAGGTTCCACTGTAATTTGAAATTCTTAACGGTACGATTTCCAACACCCGAAGTGTCATGTGACATCAATTGACATACTTTTATTGGACTAAAATACTAAATAGATCATAGATGATTATTAATTGATGTGTTAAGAATAGACATGCCGTTATTTTCCTGTCCACGTGTGTCGTATTATAAACAGTATATTTACAGTTCGTTTCGACACTCTGTCACATTACATTACATTCGATGAATAATTGATTGGCGGTAATTAACGGACGCAGCAGACAAAAGCGTGTCCTTTCGATAACGAGTCGACGCGACCTACTCGCGGCGTCTTGGGAATGCCGGGGAGTTGTCGTTTCACGACAAACAAATGTCGGCGCCGCGCGCTATGGATTAAGTGCTCGGCGCTCCTACTTGCTGTTAAATCTAGCGACGCCCCCATCGAGTGCAGTTTCTACAGAGCTGCATAATGACGAAATTGTTTAGTCCGGCAATGGTGCTGCTAAATCGAAACGACTGACCGCTTTGTGTCTACTTTAATGACGGGTCCCTGGCAGCAAGCCTCGACTCGGCGTGGAATGCTGAGCCGCCGGCCGTCTGTGTTCAGTCGTGAAAACATGTTGCTGTTTGCTTGTACTCGGGGTCGTAGGATGAGCTAGACTTAATGTTGGCGTCGTTTGTGAAAAGACATCCGCAGCGTGCGATATCGCTAACTATCAGCGGCACCTATAGCTCACGGATAACAAAAGGTAAGTTTTTCTGCTAGCTCCGTCGTTGTCGTATGCGACCAATAATTCCTGGCTGTCACCGGCGCTGTCAAGTCGCTGTCTTCGGGTTTTTTGGGACGCGCTTGCCGTATCTGCCATTTTTTGTCACTGACAAGACAACATCATTCCCCGGGGAGTCGACTTGACTGAGCTTAGCGCAAGTTTAATACGGTACACTTACGGTTAGATGGGACAAATGTGTATTAATTTTATCGTCATGTACGCGTGAGAATGTGTTAGCCGCCAGATCCACAACAAAAAAACTTAAAATTAAAAAGGGCACGGTCGTTCGGTCCAGTGCATATATAGACGTTGACTGTCTCTGACTCGAACTTCGAAGTACAGACAGAAACTGCCGATGTTAACTGTACTACCAACTTTAATACCACTAACCATAAAATAATTAATATGAAAAGTAGTGATGTAATGATATCATAGACATAGTAATTATTTATTAGTGAGGTGGATTTATTAGCTATTCACATCGGAAAAAACCTCTAGAAAAACTAAATAGTAGATATGACATACCTGTCTATACTATAGCCTAGATAAATATTAATAATCTGATTGTTTTGTGAAATATCACCCAAAAACTGTTTCATTTAGTCAATACTCCAGAACTCAAGAAGAATTATGTTAACAAGTTTGTGAAAATTATACCTTTTTCACAACCCTGTGTGTTTAGTCTTTAGATGCCACCATTATCACACACACGCACGCACGCACGCACACACATGTGCATACAAGAACTTACCTTTAACCTCTTCAGAACCAAGTTTCTGGAGCAAATGCTATTATGACTAAAGGAGGGTACATATAGATGGTTGCAGAACAAAAACTACCGTAGATTAGTATACAAAAGTATATATTTTCTGAAGCAGCATTGATTTCTCTACTTGAAAACAATAATGACTATTGTGTGATTACTCAAGAAAAATTTAGAACAAAAATGATTATAAAAAAAATCAAGTTAAGTTCTTTCTTTTTTTGAAATTCGTTATTATTGTGCAATTCCTGCAAAAATACGCATGCAAATACAGGAAATATGTGTTTCATTATGATAAACAATATGTACTCTGTAAATTAGAACAAAAATTGATGTCATTTGTGACAAATATGTAAAAAAAATATGTCACATAGCATGCAAGTAGTGTGAGTGCAGAATGTGGGTACGGTTGACTAATGGTTCAGTGTATTGAAGTATAAAATCCATGCTGTTCAAAATAGTTCTGTCAAAGCATATATTTTCTTAGTCACTACACCTCTCTGCACATGTTGATACTAAGGATGTCAGTCCAGGCTGCGAGTTAGCAGGCTGTGATGGGCCAGGCTGCACGTCGGCAGGCTGTGGTGGTTCCTCGGCTACTGTGAGATGGTAAAATTGAAAAAAATATATCAAATATCCTTTCATCTATGACATAATAAAGGAAACAATTGACTGTCCTGTATGCATTCTTTACCATTACTAATAATGTGCAAAATGCAACGAGTAAGCAAGGTGGAGCAAATAGCATTACAACGTAATTGAACAAACACACTGTAATATCGCTCATTTCTAAGACGTACAAGTTCATTTATAGATACAAAAAATGTTATTATGTTGGGAGACGTACAAACAATTTTAATAAATATTTGTATATTTAAATATATATTTAAATATAGAATACTGTTTATTATGAATGCACACATATCAGTCTTGACTACCATCAATTGGTCAAATATTGTCTAGTCATGACAAGTGTGTGTAAGTAATAACACATTTAGTAGCAAACTGTAGGATTATTTGTCATTGTAAGAGTTGTAATTCAGCAGATTATTGTTTAAAACAGGCATTACTTCTTCTTCTTTTTCTTCTTCTTATGTACATCTCAACACTCTGTAGCAGTCACACGTATGTGGTTAGAGTAGCCCGGCTCATCACAGAAACACTTATCAAAAGAAGCCATTAGACAAATTAAGTATAAACAAATGATGTGGAAGTCATATAGATGTACTGGAAATGACGAAGACTACAACATTTATAAAGAAGCACTAAACCAAGCTACAGCTGAAATTAGAAATGCAAAGAGAAGCTATGAACATAAATTAGCTTGTAATACAAAACATGACAGCAAGAGTTTTTATGCGTATGTTCGAAGCAAACAGAAAGTTCAGGATAAGGTCGGTCCTCTAGAAGATAGTGCTGGAAATATAATATCAGAAGGATTCTTAATGGCAGAAGACCTGAATGAGTATTTTAGTTCCGTGTTTACCAGAGAAGACATTAGTTCACTGCCAGTACCAGAGGCTAAGTTCAAGGGGGCAGAATCAGACTATTTAAGACAGTTAATTGTAACCCCAGAAATGGTAGCTAAGAAAATTAGGGCTATGAAGGATAATAAATCACCTGGAATGGATGGTATTCCACCCAAACTACTATTGGAAATTGTAGAACAAATTAGCATACCGCTTGCAACAGTTTTCAACTTGTCATTAGAACAGGGAGTGGTTCCTTTAGATTGGAAAGAAGCAAACATTATACCGTTATTTAAAAAAGGTTCGAGAAACAAGTCAAATAATTATAGACCAGTTAGTTTAACATCGGTGATTTGTAAATTATTAGAAAGACTAATTAAAGATCACGTGGTGGATTTTCTTGTTAAACATAACTTGATAAACTCATCTCAACATGGGTTTCTAAAAGCGAGGTCATGCTTAACAAATATGTTATGTTTTTTGGAAGATATCACTAAGTGGGTAGATGATGGATCACCAGTAGATATCATCTACTTAGATTTTCAAAAAGCTTTCGACAAAGTGCCACATCAAAGATTACTGCTTAAACCAAAGGCCCATGGCATAGGAAATGGTATAATTAACTGGATAGAAAAATGGCTGATTGACAGAAGACAATGGGTAGTTGTTGATGGGGAGGCTTCAAACTGGAAATAAGTTTTGAGTGGGGTTCCACAGGGATCAGTACTGGGATCTATATTATTCCTAATATATATAAACGATTTGGACGATGATATAGCTAGCATGGTGTTGAAATTTGCAGATGATACAAAAGTGTTTAGAAGGATTAAAAGTGATGGAGATAGACAGCATTTACAAGATGATCTTGACAGGTTGATCAAATGGTCTGAAAAGTGGCAAATGTTGTTCAATTTTGGGAAATGTAAATGCCTTCACACAGGACATGGGAACGAATATGTAGAATATACAATGGGGGAACTGTACTAAGTACTACTGTAAAAGAAAAAGACTTAGGGCTGACAATTAGTGCTGAAATGAAGGTTTCAGAGCAGTGTGGAATTGCAGCTTCAAAAGGAAATCAAATCCTTGGATTGATTAGGCGAAATATACAAAGAAAAAGAACTAATAATACCGCTGTACAAAACAATAGTTAAGCCTCATTTAGAATATTGTATACAGGCGTGGAGGCCATACCGCAAGAAGGACATAGATATGCTAGAAAGAGTACAGAGGAGAGCGACTAAAATGATACCAAAACTGAGGGATCTTAGTTATAAAAAACGCCTAAAAGAATGTGGTTTAACAACACTAGAGACCAGGAAATTGAGAGGAGACCAGATAGAAGTGTTTAAAATATTGAATGGTTATGAAAATATTGATAGAAATGTGTTTTTTTCACTTAAGAAAGATAGAAAGACTAGAGGACATGAAGTTACATTAGTAAAGGAGCAGTGTCAGGCTGCGAAATAAGGCCGGTCCGATCGTCCCGGACGAGTAGTTTCAGTGATCGGACTAGTCCATGTTTAGTTGAGCAGTCCCATCGGACTAGCTGTTATTATGTAAATTAATTTACGCTATGTATACGCTAGCTGGGTGTTGTGATGGAATGAAACAAAATCAGACAATAAGGTAGCATTTTATCACAGGCAGCTAAATATTCCGTACGACCGTCAGATCGGAAACTTGCTGAACGCAGTGAATGTAAATGGCGGCTGTTTACATCCGGTTAGCGTAGGTAGTGCCACCTAGCGACCATGAGTGATGGACAAACATACATGCGCGGGTTACTGACATCGTTACGTGCTATCCCGTCGTGATGGTAGTTGCGTTATTCCTGTATTGGGTGATTGTTTTAGCAAGTTACCAAACGCCAGCAATGTTACTGATTGTTTAGTCAGCTTCGGTAAAAAAAACGCTAATGAAAAGTATAGGGCAAATGATGCAACTTAGTCCGACAATGTCGGTCCTTTGTCGCCGTCAGGCTTCAAATTCTGCTGGAATCGCCTTGTCTACGACTCCTGTTTGCTGCCCCTGATTAAACTAGTCATTTCTTCTGATAACTTTGCAATTGGATCTACGAAATCACATGTATTTGTTTCTATTAATGACACATTTAGTTGAACATTTAATTGAAATGGGAAACGGCTTGTTTTCTTTATGAAATAAAGCCACTTTTACTATGTGCTATAACTCACACATATATGATACCACAGTATGATTGATTTTTAAGGACTAGTAAAACAATATGAGGACTAGTTGTTTCTGAGTCAGCTAGTCCGACGGACTACCTGTCAATTAAATCCACCGTGCACCCTGAGTGTAGATTAGACATAAGAAAGTTCTCATTTTCACAAAGGAATGTGAATGAATGGAACAGATTATCCGATGATTGTGTGGGTGCTAGTAGTGTGAATATGTTTAAAAATAAAATCGACACATACCTCAGAAGGGCTGGATATATGTAGATAAAAGGGTTGGACTCTCGATAAGCCAAAGGGCTTCCTTGTCCACCTGCCATCTAGAGTTAATTCTCTGGATGGCAATCTTGTTAAATCGAGCTTGGGTGGGCCGTCGCAAGTAGTGGGTGGTGTAGCACTGGCTTGTGTCTATTGTATATTTTGTGAAGTGTAGACAGATCGAAGACCCTATAGTTGGTGTGCCTATAGCTTTATGGGCATAGATTACTTTAGGAAGGCGAGAGGAGATGTTTTCTAAATGTGTCGAGTGATTGTTTGCTAACTAGCTGTTGTGTGCATTTGTTCCATGATTTGATGGTGCTTGGAAAGAATGAGTGCACGTATGCGTCGATGCGGGTGAATGTCTGGAAGTAGCAATATGCGTTGCCTCTGGTACGAGTTGAAGCAGCGGTGAGTGAAGTCGTTGTTATGTCCACTAACTTATTCCTGATGCGGTAGAGCATTATGAGCTTGGCATTAGCCTGCCTACTCTCAAGGGTCTCCCATTTCAGATTTTCGATCATGGTTGTCACACTGCTGCGTCGACGGTAGTCGCTCTTCACGAAGCGAGCAGCTTGTTGTTGTACATTTTCCACGGTCTTGATGTTCTTTTCTGTGGATGGATCCCATGCTGTCGACGCATATTCCACGATGGGTCTAACAAACGTCTGATAGCATAATGCTTTGATGGCTTGTGGGCATCTGCTGATGTTACGCTGTAGGAAAGCTCTAGTGTTGTTAGTCTTCTTTGTCACGTTGTTGATGTGTTCGCTCCATGTTAGTGTCCTGTCGATGGTTACTCCAAGGTACTTGGCTCCATTGACCTCCTTCAATTGTTGTCCGTGGATAGAGTAATCACTGACCATTCTCTTCTTCCTTCTGTTGGTGATTCGGATAACTTCACACTTGTCCGGACTAAACTGCCTCAGCCAGTTCTGTTCCCACATCTGTAGTTTGTATATGTCATCTTGTAGTTTATCTGCATCATCTCATGAGTTGATGTTACTTGTAAAGAGAACGGTTTAAAATGGGATATGATCAGCCAAGACTAAATGTAAAACTGCTAATAATTCTGAAATAATAATAATAATTATGTTTTTTAATATAGTGCTTTTTAAGTAAGTAAATACCAATAAAAGCGCTTCACATATTAAAATTGAGTGTTGACTAAATGCTAAAATATACATTAATTAAATAAATAAGCTAAGATAAAAATAAATAAATAAAAATAAATAAATTACGGTGTAAAAATACAATTTCAAACAATTAAATTAAAAACCAATCAATGCTATAAAATAGAAACCAGTGTCATTTAGATGTGGCAGCAATGCTTGCATCAAGGCATGTAGTGCAGGCTAAATAGATGGGTTTTAAATTGTTTCCGGAAAGCCGCCAATGGTCCAACCGCTTGCACTCACTTTGGCAGGCTATACCACATCTGTGGGCCTGTCACTGCAAAGCTGCCCTGTCCGATAGTTCTCTTTGACACCGTCACCACGAGAAACGTTGCATCACTCGCCGATCGCAATGCACGTGTGGGCGCGTTGCGAACTATTGCACAGTTGAGGTAGTCCGGGGCTAAGCCATGCAGGATCTTAAATATGTAAGTACTTATCTTGAAGGTGATTCTCATTCTGATCTGCAGCCAATGCAGTAATTGCAGAATCGGCATGATATGATCTTGCCATCTGACACGGTTGATGAGTTCTGTGCTCATTGAAGTCGGTTGGTCTGTCCATTGTTCAATCCACCAAGTAGCACACTGATGTTGTCGAGGCAACTTAGCACAAGAGAACGTACTGCAGCGTGGCACGCGTCTCGCGTCAGCAGGTGACGAATTCTGCCAATCAGGTGTAGATGGTAGTAGGCCGAAGAACAGTAGCTGGAGACGAGGCGGTCTAACTGCATGTGTTGGTCAAAGTAGCAGCCTAGATTTCTTGCTACACCTGTTGATTGCAAGGTAAACTGCCCAGGTAGTTCCAAGCTGGGGCTGCCATAAACACGTAGATTGTGTGGTGACTGCAGAACGATAAACTCAGTTTTGTCATTGTTGAGTTTACGTTGATGCATCAACATCATAAAATCTAGATGCAATATCATGGAATCTGCTTAGGTCGCTGTATTTTGTGGAAACTGACTGCTCCCAGCTCCAGGCCTCGAGTACAATGGTGATTGACGAGCAAGGCGTGAACCAACTATGCAGAGATTACGTTGAATTAATGAATGTTCTCAGGTTTACCAACCATCTGGTCAGTTGTGGCTATGTTTTAGCCATTATTTATTAGTGATATATATGTATGTGAACCTGTTAACTAGGGTACATGATTTTAAAAATAGGCTAAGTTGCCAAGGAAAGTGCCCACATGATTATATACATGATTATACCATATAAATAGGGGCCTATATAACGATTGCATGCATGCCATAAACCAAGCTTCGTGCAAGCAATACACCACTACAATATCAGCCCCATGAACTCTTACAATACGTCTTTATTAGTACTACTTAACATTTCAATGCTTCTGCATGCTGGCACAGCATTGAGGGAAGTAGCATCTAGAAGTATAATTATACAAATTTATGTATTTTTATTTACAAACTGTATCAAATAAATACTATTGCTAATTTTTTTCATTTCTAAGTGTTAAAAAATTCAATGTTCATTAGTCATTTCCATTATTATGCGAAACTTTATTTTTTTCATACAGATCACTTATAACTTGAGTACATTTAGTACAGCTGTAGCATTTGTTATGCATTTGAGAGGGTCATTCCAAGTATTGTAACAAACAAGGTCACTTCAAAAAATCTCAGTTATCTTGCATTATGATTGGAATTGACTAACATTTCATTCAGGGATTGAAATTGGAGATATTTTAAAGGAATAAAATAATTTAACTGAACACTGGTAATAAATATATATGAATTCATCAAAATACCTCAAAATGTTGTTTCCGTCTTCCTGTGCAAATGGCTCCCATAATAGTGATCTTTTCGCTACACATTCAAGTACTTGGTGACTGAACTAATACACATCAATTATAAAAACATAGTATAAGACAACAATTTTGAATATTGTTTTATTGTGTGTCATGTAAAATGAAATGACTAAGATCTCTGTCATTGACCATATGGGTGTGCGTCAAAGATCAACATCTACTAAAGGCTAAATAAAGCTGACTTAGCCAACTATACAGGTTGCACCAACAACAGCGCCAGGTGTGGAGAATGATGTGTGAGGAAAGCATTGATTACTCCCCACTGTGTTTTGTCAAGCGAAGTTAAACTGTGCCAACAATACCATTAAACCATGTAATTTACATAAAGGATTACAGCTGATCTATTAGCTGTAATCAGCTGTAGCAGAGAGGTAAAACTAACAGTCCGAGAAGTGATTGAAAAAGATTAAAGCTACTCCATCAGTTAGATTTTGGCTCCTCACCTCTTAGATTAATTTCGTAAAAAAGCAAACCTACCTAGTATTCACTATGACATGCTAATTTGTGTGTGCATATTTTCTATTTTGTTTTGGTGAAATTATTAAACATGTACTATGAAATTAGTTACAACTGGATCCGTTTGAAACATAATCACAGTTGTGTAGGACTTGAGTCGGGAAATAATGATTTAGCCAAACACGTGGCTGCCGTCTCGTCAAAGTTTGGCCAGGCTCAAACACACGGCTGGTTTGTTTACATGAAAAATTTGCTATTTTTCGTATGAGTGCTTATGTTATTGAATCAACTAAAAGGAGAAATGAAGCCTAATATAGCCAGAGACAGTTGCCGATCTTGAGGTTGTATCTTGGAAAGGATGCAGTTCAATTCACACTGCTCGGAACCCTCTGTAATCGACTTATCTGTTCAGCAGACAGACCAGTAAAAACCGAATTGCAATAATCAAGACGGGAAGTTATTAAAGCAATTACAAGTCAAGCAGAGGCGCTTTTAGAAAGATACGTCCGGCCGGATGGACGCAATATGTCTTAATTGAAGAAAAGAGGCACGACAAAGGCTGCTGATTTGTTACTGCATGGAGAGTGTTTGATCAATTTTAACTCCAAGGTATTTTACTGAAGTTTTGAGGGGGATATTACTATCACCGATGTCTACAGAACCACTGTCTACCAACCTGAGACGAGATCCACCAACAGTCATTACTTCTGTTTTGTCAGTGTTCAACATCAGCATCCAAGATAAGACGTCATCAATACAATCACGAATGCTTGAATCGACTGTACAAAACTCATTAGGAGGAGCACTTTTTTACAGCTCCATATCATCAGCATACTTGTGAAAATTGCACTCATGAGCAGAAATCACATCTGACAGGGGCTGGGAGTACAGTGTAAACAAAACGAGTCCCAAAACAGAACCCTGAGGTACTGCAGACAAGACCCCATTAACAACGACAGACTGACAACGATCACTAACATAGCATGCAAACCATTCAACAACAGTGCTTCTTATCCCAAAAGTAACCTCAACCTCTTCAGGAGAATGGAATTATCAAGCGTTTCAAACGCTGCTCTGAAGTCCAATAAGGCAACCAAGGAGACAAGCCTCTCATTCACCTTCACCAACAGACCATCGAGAACACTCAGCATTGCAGCCTCCGAGCTATAATCCTTCCTAAAGGCAGCCTGGTGCATTTCTAGAAGACAGTTTTCAGACAGATGTTTTTGGAGCTGTCCCAAGACAACTTTCTCTAGAATCGGAGAGATAAATGGAAGATTAGAAGCTGGTCTAAAATGTTTCAGATTATTTCTGTCAAGGCTTCTTCAAAAGTGGTGTAACTTCTGCCTGCTTGAACTGCTTAGGGACAGTGCCTGTGGCAAGAGATTCACTGACAATAGCAGTTATTATCAAGACAAGATAAAGACAAGACATTGTTTTTAAGGAATGTGGGGATGGGGTCCAACATGCAACTCTTGGCTGGCGATTTAACAATCAGCTCAGATATCTCCTTCTCTGTAACAGGATGGGGCCATCATACACAGCAAAGGTAGGTGGTTCACGTGAGCGAGAGTTCAAATCATCACGTAAAAGTCTAATTTCACGAGTGAAAAAATCATGAAAATGCAGTGGCAGGTCTGATCGCGGGACAACAGATGGAAGGGTGTAGTCCTGGATCTTCCTGAAAGTTCATTGGACACTGAGAAGAACTGTTTACTGAAAGATACTGTGGAGTCGATTCTGTCACAATAGAATTGTCTCTTGGCCGCATGGACACACGACCTCAAATCAACCCTCTCCTTGATGAAGATCTTTCTGTGCACTGTGAGGTGTGTCTTTCTCCATCGTCGTTCAGCTCGTCTCCTTTTGCGGCATGCCACCCTGACCTCCTCAGACATCCATGGTGCGGAAGGGCGATCTCTCACGCACCTGGTGACAGTTGGAGTGTTGGTCGAGAAGCTTTTGAAGCCCATCGTTGTAGATGTCGACGAGGCCCACCAGATCCAGGACATTGTTCACCCTTGGAACCAGCCAGGACCTTCACATCAGCCTGGAAGTCAGACAGGCATACAGTCCTGAGGTTCCAAGACGTCACGAGCCGTGTGGCATGTGGAGGCTTGGTGACAGCCAGACCACAGATGACAAGGTACTGGTCAGAAAGACCAACACAGTCCTGCACTCTCTCCATGGACAAAATGCTGCCCTCTCTACGGACCACAACCCAGTACAGTGTGTGAGCACAACGGTGAGTAGGGACGTTGACAAGCTGGCACAGGCTGTGGTCATGCAACACAGTCTTCAATCGGTTCACTTGAGGATCAGAACAGTCATCAAAGTGAAAGTTGAAATCGCCTAGAAAGGTGACGTCACTGCGAGAATCAGCATAGCTCGACAATAGTTCCAGGAATTCCCGAAGGAATGTGGAATTTACCAGTTTGTTTGTTTTACTGGTGGTCTGTACAAGCAGACGCATGAGTCAGAAGTAGAGTTCGTTGACAGACACAATTCAGCATTTTCAAACGATATGTAGTCAAGAGGTCTGAATGACACAGAGCTGGAAACACTAGTCCTGATGATGAAGGCGATCCCACCTCCTCTCGATCCCTTACGGAGATACAAATGACATTTATAGCCAGCAGGGGTCATAGCGACGATGAAAGTGCGAGTGCAGCCACGTTTCTGTCAGGATAAACACATCGGCGTCGTTGTTCAAAATCATTCGTGAATGTCTGTAGCTTTACTGCGTGTTGAAACACAACACTTTTAGATCACCACGTTTGCATTGTTTACTCTTTTGCCGATAACCCTTCCGGGGCAAGCCAACACCGATCTGGAGCGAGCGAAGACGTGACATCAAATCTGTGTTCACTGTTCAGGCGTGACAGTACCACTCCAAGGAGTTGAGTGCATTTGTACTGTAAATGTTCATGTTCTAATTCACATTCATTTCGCTCACCCTGGGTCAAAAGTCGTTCCCTCCGCAGGTGGTCATGTCTCATGCCAGCTGGGTGTTCATGCTGCGCAGAATAGGAGCATGGAGCGGGTGAACAAAATGGCAGTCAACACAGCAAGCCTTGTAGTAAACAAGGCGCACAGAAATAAGAAACAGAGACGTGGAGGGGCATCAAATGAACACCACACAAAAGTACACCAAGACGAAGCAGTCCAAAGAGCACATTGAAACAATAACCACAGCCACACAAACAGACAGTATAAACTGGAGCTCGAGATCACTCAAACCACCACAGCAAATGACCCCTCATAAATCCCGCCCCTGCTTGGTAAGGTTGTCTTCTAGATGAATATATTGCAATCTTCCTGATAGTGACCTTGCTGCACGCAGTTTTTAATGACACGATTTGCTTTAAAGCACTGCAATGAGCTAGTGTAGATCCATACTTTATGTCAACAGAGTGGCACTCAGTGCTCAGTGAGCTGATGTAGTGCCAGGCCTCCTGTCTAAAAAGTGCCACTCTGTGAACTGATGTAGTGCCAGGCCTCCTGTCTATAAAGTGGCACTCACTGCTCAGTGAACTGATGTAGTACCAGGGCTCCTATCTATAGAGTGGCACTCGGTGCTCATTGAGCTGTTGTAGTGCCAGGCCTCTTGTCTGTAGAGTGGGACACAGTGCTCAGTGAGCTGATGTAGCACCAGGACTCATGTATGTAAGTGGCACTCAGTGCACAGTGAGCTATTAGAGCCAGGCCTCCTGTATGTAGAGTGGCACTCAGTGCTCAGTGAGCCGATGTAGTGCCAAGCCGCCTGTCTGTAGAGTGGCATTCAGTGCACAGTGAGCTGTTGTAGTGTCAGGCCTCTTGTCTGTAGAATGGCACTCAGTGCTCATGTAGCTGATGTAGCGCCAGGCCTCCTGTCTATAGAGTGGCACTCCACTGAGTGCTCAGTGACTGATGCAGTACCAGTCCTCCTGCCTGTAGAGTGGCACTGAGTGCTCAGTGAGCTGTTATAGTACCAGACCTCCCATCTGTAGAGTGGCACTCTGTTCAGTGACTGATGTAGTGCCAGGCCGCCTGTCTGTAAAGTGGCACTGAGTGCTCAATGGGTTGGTGTAGTGCCAGGCCACCTGTCTGTAGAGTGGCACACAGTACTCAGTGAGCTGGTGTAGTGCCAGGCCTCCTGTCTGTAGAGTGGCACTGAGTGCTCAGTGAGCCGGTGTAGTTCCAGGCCTTCTATCTGTAGAGTTGCAGTGAGTGCTCAGTGAGCTAGTGTAGTTCCAGTTCACCTGCCTGTAGAGTGGCACTGAGGGCTCGGTGAGCTGATGTAGTGTCAGGTCTCCTGTCTGTAGAGTGGCACTGAGTGCTCAGTGAGCTTGTGTACTGCCTGGCCTCCTGTCTGTATAATGGCACAAAGTGCTCAGTGAGCTGTTGTAGTGCCAGGCCACCTGTCTGTAGAGTGGCAGTGAGTGCTCACTGAGTTGATGTTTTGCCAGGCTTTCTGTCTGAAGAGTGGCACACACAAAATACTTAGTGTCTTCCTTTGTTGTCACTTCTGTCTGTTCCATCACCCAATCTTAGCTCCATTTTCTCTTGTGTACTATCGAAAGAACTATTTTAGTTCTGTGTTTGAACGTTGTGATACTTCTAGCTGCATCACTTACTAATTGTGACCGTCTGTTCACCCAAGGCATAATCATTATCTCATCAGTGCCTTTTGTGTGCAACTCTAATCAAGATATCTATTTGGTGAGTAGCTTCCAATATAACTTCTTCATATTCTACAGCCTTGAAGTTGTTCACTTCTCGGAAGACGTTGGATCTGACCAGGCTCTGTCTGTGCTGTCTAATTAACACGAACCATCACCTGGACGTGTAACTTAAAGCCATCAACACAAACCATCACCTGGATGTGTAACACACAGCCATCAACACAAACCATCACCTGGACGTGTAACACACAGCCATCAACACCAACCATCACCTGGACGTGTAACACTCAGTAATCAACACAAACCATCACCTGGACGTGTAACATACAGGCATCAACACCAACCATCACCTGGACGTGTAACACACAACCATCAACACAAACCATCACCTGGATGTGTAACACACAGCCATCAAAATCAACCATCACCTGGACGTGTAACACACAGCCATCAACACCAACCATCACCTGGACATGTACCACACAGCCATCAACACTAACCATCACCTGGATGTGTAACATACAGCCATCAACACGAACCATCACCTGGACGTGTAACACAGCCATCAACACAAACCATCACCTGGTCGTGTAACACACAGCCATCAACACCAACCATCACCTGGACCTGTAACACACAGCCATCAACACAAACCATCACTTGGACATGTAACACACAGCCATCAACACTAACCATCACCTGGACGTGTAACACACAGTCATCAACACTAACCATCACCTGGACGCGTAACACACAGCCGTCAACACTAACCATCACCTGGACGTGTAACACACAACCATCAACACAAACCATCACCTGGATGTGTAACACACAGCCATCAAAATCAACCATCACCTGGACGTGTAACACACAGCCATCAACACCAACCATCACCTGGACATGTAACACACAGCCATCAACACAAACCATCACCTGGACGTGTAACACACAGCCATCAACACGAACCATCACCTGGACTTGTAACACAGCCATCAACACAAACCATCACTTGGTCATGTAACACACAGCCATCAACACCAACCATCACCTGGATGTGTAACACACAGCCATCAACACAAACCATCACCTGGTCATGTAACACAAGCCATCAACACCAACCATCACCTGGACGTGTAACACACAGCCATCAACACAAACCATCACCTGGACGTGTAACACACAGCCATCAACACTAACCATCACCTGGACGTGTAACACACAGCCATCAACACTAACCATCACCTGGACGTGTAACACACAGCCATCAACACTAACCATCACCTGGACGTGTAACACACAGCCGTCAACACAAACCATCACCTGGATGTGTAACACACAGCCATCAACACAAACCATCACCTGGACGTGTAACACACAGCCATCAACACCAACCATCACCTGGACGTGTAACACACAGCCATCAACTCTAACCATCACCTGGACGTGTAAAACACAGCCATCAACACTAACCATCACCTGGGCGTGTAACACACAGCCATCAACACAAACCATCACCTGGACGTGTAACACACAGCCATCAACACTAACCATCACCTGGACGTGTAACACACAGCCATCAACACTAACCATCACCTGGATGTGTAACACATAGCCGTCAACACCAACCATCACCTGGAAAATGGCTTCTTAAAAGAAGAACTGCAGCAGGATTAATTTTCAGGGATGGCACATGTTTGAGGCGGATAGAAGAGGTTGTTTAATTGACATCTGTCATCAATTGGCATTATGTCGTCAGATGTTTCATGACACTGACAGTCATGTATAGCAGCTATCAATGCCATCACTTAGCCAAATTATTAAAGTTCGAAGTAGTCAAAAGCATTTATATTTCTGTATTTATAAGTACATGTCAAAAATAAATATTGATGTTCGTGAATGTGTATGTGTGTATGTATGAAAGTATGAAAGAACTTGTGTGTGTGTGTGCGTGCGTGCAAGCATGCATGCGTGTGCATAAGTTGGCCTATACCTCGCTATGTGTCACACTAACACATATGTACTTAAGGATACATGTACGTATGACACCGGTTGACATCCTGTTTTGGTTAATCGTCCTGCCAGATACACACATTTGAGCAATCTACATAAGTTGCCTTTCCTTACACTCCACAGGGCACAGACAAATAGAATTTCTTGCCACATTACTTGGCATTTGCATGCATTTGTATGGTTGATATTGACACACATTGCACTAGCGCTGTCTCCTACTTGGGGAAAGAGATTACTGCATACCATGTCTCCATCTCCTGGTACTCTTGAGGGCAATTTAATGAGGGGCAAGCACCCGACACACACTCACCCTAGATCTGCAAAATACATCCAACCCCCCTCATTGATACTTGTTCAAGCAAAATGACGGGGGCAAACAATCCCCACACACTCCCCCTGGATCCGCCCCTGCTTATCCACTTGTCAGCCTGGATTTATGCATTGGATGGTAATATGTTCTGGATACAAATACTAAAATGTGTCTGCACCTAGTTGAAATACAGAGTACAAGATAGCCCTTGACTCTCTGCGAAACGACTGATAATAACAAGATTCGAAGGATATTAAATATTGATTATGTCACAGTGTTGACAGTGTTCTTTAGCTGATCAGTTACAATTTTTGCTTTGGCAACCTTGCTAAAGCAAGAACTGTTTCATAGATCTATGTAAAACCCCAGTTGCCTCAATCACAGTCTCTGTCAACCACTGAGTGTGCTGTCTCTAGGTCACTCCACGACTTAGAGAGAACAGGGCTCTAGTTATTCCCTGTAGCAGGCACTGATCTTTTACCAAAGATCACAGGTAGCAGAGCATCTATTTTGGATTACACCAAAAATCGTTGAATTTCTGTTTGCCTCCAATTAACTGCATTGATTATATTTGCTGTACTATAAATGGTCCAACTTAGATGGATTTGGTGTCATTGTGAATAATTGAGGAACTGTTTGCATGTATGTATTCAGGTAAGTTAAAGTTTTCCTCTTAGACGGTTTGACCCTTGAACCTTGAACGCCAAACATTTTAGAGATTAATCTACAACCCCATGAATAGGATGTAAGACATATATCTTTTCAAAATACCCCATGGAACGTAAAACGTAATGTGCGCGGAATAGGTAAAAGATAAATTAACAATCGCAGGAACTTCTCAGGCCAAGTACTTGAAGCAACATGAACTATGATGAAGCAGACACAATATACTTATGTTTATCCTCATGCCAGTAGCATCTAGCAATACGAATATTAATTGACAATTCTACACTACGACAGCTAGAGCCTATCGATGGACGTGACCTTCACGTTCTCTCCGACCTTTGTCATTTTGAACAAACAATGTGTGTCTGTAAGCGTGTTATGATGTTTATGTAATGATGCTGCTAACATTTGGTAAATATTACTATAACTAAGGAGTGTCAACTACCAAGACATCCCATCAGGTAACGGGCATTTTTGCTGGTGGTCATAATAAGGGGTGGCATATAGGGTGGGAACATCAGACTTTCAATCAAGAGAATCTGCATTCAAATCTTGTCGTGCCATTTTACAGCCTGGGCAATATAATTAATTCCTCAGCACTCCAGTTCACTCGGCTGTATAAACGACTATCTGGCATTATTAATTGACTGTGTGTGTGTTATTGCCAGTATACAAGGTAAGCAGCCAATTAGTAACATTGTCGCTTTCCTGCCTGTGGTACTGCATGTTTAGTCAGAATCCATATTAGCCGAAGTCAAGTCATATTGGGGTAAGGACAATCCGTATTGGGTGAATTCATTTAGAATGTTGTGTTGTGATGTCAAATGCCATCACGTGTTGGCAGATATATAATGTGTCTGTTTCAATGCATGTCAAAACAGGTCGCGGGAATTTATAGTCAGTCACAAATGTTCATATTTGTGTCTATAGACTTTATGTTGTTATGTTATGTTTCAGCCCATGGCAATAATGGTGGTAATGTTTGTCTTTAATCAGAGACACCTGCGTTAAGCCCGCACTCTGAAACCCAGGTCGGCGAGAAAATATATTTATCACACACATTTACTTGTGATAGTGTAGAATTATCAAGTAATAAAACTGTTATGAATTGTTCACATTCGTATTACATTCATGTTGACCGTTGGGTAGCCATAGGCCAAAGACCAATAAAGCTACCCACAGGTCAATACGAAGGCCATACAAATATGAATATGACTAATTAATAACGTTATTGACCACTGGTGGATGTATTAGAATGATTGTTTTGATGCAACTGAGGCTGAATAGGGATAGGCTATCTTCCCGTAAGGGGGAAAATAGCCTATGACATCTTTCCCCAAGAAGGAAAATACCTAGGGAGAACGATAATCTGCCACACTAGGCAGTAGACGGCTATTGGATGTGTTGGTTTTGTTACCCATTTTGGATAGGTTAAGTTCAACAGTAAAGTGCTTATGACATGGTTTTTGTTAGTTTTGCTAATATTCTAAGTGAAAAATATAAAAAGTAATTAATGTTTTTTTTTTGCGAATTAGATGTATGTAAATCGTTATATTTTAGACAAGTTTACAATTTCCGCCAAGAAATTATAATTTGCTTCTGAGTGAGAGATAAATCAAAAATGACGTCAGCAGGGGACAGTACATATTATGTAAAATGTTTGCAATACAATGATCTACAATTGTTTCGAAAGAGGAGTCTCCTGACCCTTATTTGGCATTTACACACCATGTTTATAATAAGTCTAAAACTTGTACTTGTTGAAATGTCTGACAGGTCAAACAAAAGAAATTCTTCTACTACATAATCTACGTCAAATGTCTGCTTAAGTTGTTTTACATAATGTGATAGTTTCGAGAAAAGGTGCCTACTGGGAGACATTCCCCTGCTGACATTACAAAAATGCACGACCAGATTATAAGAACCAACTGCGAGATCAGAGTGAATTATCACATTTATTGATGAATATATTCGGTCTATCAATCAAGGTGTTCAATGTAACACAGTGAATGCATTTTACAGTATGTAGCAAAAAGTTGTTTTCTCAAAAAAGTTAGGACTTGCAGTAACTGTGTCATAGACACTTTAAGTATTGGTAAGAGTGGGACTTTTTCTTATAAATGAGTCACCCCCTAGATGGCCACTGTGTATATAACAGAATACAAAATCATGTACCAGGTACCATTGATTAGGGGCGATTATTCCTGGTGGATCCCTGTTACATTGGCCGAGACAGTGAGTTTCCTAATTGGCAAACATTCAATAAGGTAATGGCACCTACGCGATTGATTATAGTTGACGTCTATTCATAAGCACTACTTGATCACTCGCTGTTTGAAATGTCTGCTGTTTACCCAGTGATGCTTGAGTAAGATGTCTTCACGCATGGCTGCATTCTCAATTGAAGCATACAAGAGTGTGTGAGCTATCATCATTTGGAACCATGTTGGTCAACACAGTAACGTCTCATGTTGGACAGAGTCTGGCTGTCTCCAGGTTCTCTGTGTCAGTGTCTCTGTGTCTGGGGCATACAGTCTTCAGTCTCTCTGTCAATGTTTCTTCACTGGGGCATACAGTCTTCAGTATCTCTGTCAATGTCCCTTCACTGGGGCATACAGTCTTCAGTATCTCTGTCAATGTCCCTTCACTGAGGCATACAGTCTTCAATATCTCTGTCAATGTCCCTTCACTGAGGCATACAGTCTTCAGTCTCTCTGTCAGTGTCCCTTCATTGTGGCATACAGTCTTCAGTCTCTCTGTCAGTGTCCCTTCACTGGGGCATACAGTCTTCAGTCTCTAGTCTCTCTCTCTCCCTCTTCCTCTCCCTCTCCCTCTCCCTCTCCCTGAAGTTGCAGCATCCCATAAGAATATATTCTTTCGACAAAATCAGGGCTTGGACAACTCAGCCCTGGACCAGGGGCCGGCTTCATGAAGCGTACTTCAGTTTACGCAATTACTTAGCATCACATGTTTTGCGTAACTCCTATGTTTGCTCATATTACAAAAATTGCATCATTTACTAAGACAATCATCTTAGCGTTAAGAACGTTCTTAACCGCTTCATGAAACCGGCCCCAGGCCCTTAACCAGAAATAATGTTTTGCCAGTCTTGAATTAATCAAAAGTGTGCCTTTTAAGTTTTAGTGCACAGAAGGCTTGCTTGGAAACCATTCTCGTCAGTCACAGCAATTATTAAAAAGGTTAGGTTTTTTTCAGTGACAAATCGGTGTCATTTTAGTCATTTACTTAATACTAATCCGTTGGATTTGTTTCACTACCAGTTGTGCCAATGATAGTCATTAATGTGGGGCCAATAGACTTGGAACTATTAGTTAATCTAGTGGCCAGCAGATCCCCTCTAAATTCTTATCAGTGGTATTTACCCGTCTTGGCCAGTCATTGCCATTCTTGAAGATGGACAGACGGGTCTCTGGCTAAGCCCGTGTCCTGGACAACACAATGTGATCCTGTTTCCCAGAGAAGTGCTGTGGTTGCATGAAAACCAGCAGAAACTAATTAATCACTATGACGCAGGTCGTTGGCTCTCACAAGAGAGCTGTGTAAGAACCTGTCAGCTGCATATGTCTGGCCATGACACCGCAGCAGTTGTCTAAGGCAGTAGTGGAAGCACTAGGTGCCTTGACACCGCAGCAGTCATCTATGGCATCAGCAATGATGGAAGCACTAGGTGCCTTGACACCGCGGCAGTTATCTATGGCATCAGCAATGGTGGAAGCACTAGGTGCCTTGACACTGCGGCAGTCATCTATGGCATCAGCAATGGTGGAAGCACTAGGTGCCTTGATACCGCGGCAGTCATCTATGGCATCAGCAATGGTGGAAGCACTAGGTGCCTTGACACTGCGGCAGTCATCTATGGCATCAGCAATGGTGGAAGCACTAGGTGCCTTGACACCGCGGCGGTCATCTATGGCATCAGCAACGGTGGAAGCACTAGGTGCCTTGACACCGCGGCAGTCATCTATGGCATCAGCAATGGTGGAAGCACTAGGTGCCTTGACACCGCGGCAGTTATCTATGGCATCAGCAACGGTGGAAGCACTAGGTGCCTTGACACCGCAGCAGACATCTATGGCATCAGCAATGATGGAAGCACTAGATGCCTTGACACTGCGGCAGTCATCTATGGCATCAGCACTGATGGAAGCACTAGGTGCCTTGACACTGCGGCAGTCATCTATGGCCTCAGCAATGGTGGAAGCACTAGGTGCCTTGACACCGCGGCAGTCATCTATGGCATCAGCAATTGTGGAAGCACTAGGTGCCTTGACATTGCGGCAGTCATCTATGGCATCAGCACTGGTGGAAGCACCAGGTTCCTTCAAAGAGCAGAAGAGAATAGTGGAATTTTGTGTATATTATGTATATAAAGTTCTTTAAATTTAGTAATGGGTTCTGTTTAATGATGAATTTTCCGTATGAGTTTATCATCTTAGGAAACTGTACCCAGAACACACGGGTTGCCCTACAGTTGACAGTAGCACTGCATCCAGCGTTGATATTGCAGTAGCCAGGAGAGGACCAGACCAGACACCTTGCCTCCGCTGCAGCAATATCGCTGCACCATGATGATAAATATGATGTCATTCTGATGCTGGCAGTTAAAGGATAAGTATAGGGACAAAATGAGGATAAAGAAAAGGAACAAGTTTATAGATGGGACTGAAGCAAGCAAGGATATGAATAATGGACGAGAAAAACATTTAGGGGAGATGAAATTAAACATGTGTCGCTTGATATAATACAGAGACTTGTTTGGCCCAAACAAGAAAGACCAATTGACACTGAACTGCAGTGATGAGTGACAGTGAACAGCAGTGATGGCTGACAGTGAACAACAATGATGAGTGACAGTGAACAGCAGTGATGAGTGACAGTGAACAGCAGTGATAAGTGACAGTGATGAGTGACAGTGAACAGCAGTGATGAGTGATAGTGAACAGCAGTGATGCAATACAGTGAACAGCAGTGATGAGTGACAGTGAACAGCAGTGATGGGTGACAGTGAACAGCAGTGATGAGTGACAGTGAACAGCAGTGATGAGTGACAGTGAACAGCAGTGATGGGAGACAGTGAACAGCAGTGATGAGTGACAGTGAACAGCAGTAATGAGTGACAATGAATAGTAGTGATTAGTGACATTGAACAGCAGTAATGAGTGACAATGAACAGCAGTGATGAGTGACGTTGAACAGCAGTGACGGGTGACAGTGAACAGTAGTGATGAACATCATGCACATAATTTTAATTGCCGTAGTGTTAATTTTCATTCTCCTAAAGTTTGAAGAAAAATATTTTGGCACCCACATTTTCCACTACCGTAAATTCTGTATTTATAGCCGCGGCTTCAATTGCAATATTGTGTCACTGAAATCGGGAAGGAAATGTCAAAGTTGAGGTGCGGCTTTAAATACAGTATTTTGTTGAACAAAATTAATATCAGGTCGCTGGCTGGGTTGTTGGTAGTAGTGAATAGAATGGTATGGCAATGACGATGTAAATATAAAAGAAAAACGAAGTCGGCTGTATCAAATCAATAAAACATTTTATTATAAAAAGCATGCAGTGATGCAACGCGATCATACATCACCAGAGGCAGAGCTAACATGTCGTGTCCATTCCAGTTCATCACTATGATCAGGTAGGTCCAGCTTGATCAGGTTTAAAATCCCTCAAAATCACTGTTAGCATATTACACATTGGCTCACTGGGTTCTCAGTAGTAACGTTGATAATACATGAAAAACTTACCGAAAAACAAAGTCGGATGTATCAATAAAACATTGTATTACAACTGCCACTGGTGCAAAAATAATTACATAACACATACAAACTTGAGTCCATAAAGTGTTCAGAAACAAAGATGAAGACATGTGAAAACATTAAAATCCATCGTCGGCGAAATCACTCCTCGTCACCGTAGAAGAATGCCATGCCGGAACGGCGGTGTCATTCCATGTATCCGTGCCGCGTGCACTGGGCAAACATCTTCAAATATGATGGCATCATCCATTTCACAAATTTATCATCAAAGTCAACTAGCAGTGATGAGTGGACATGGTGGTACAGTACATCAAAGTCAACTAACAGTGATGAGTGGACATGGTGGTACAGTACATCAATGTCAACTAACAGTGATGAGTGGACATGGTGGTACAGTACATCAAAGTCAACTAGCAGTGATGGGTGGACATGGTGGTACAGTACATCAAAGTCAACTAGCAGTGATGAGTGGACATGATGGTACAGTACATCAAAGTCAACTAGCAGTGATCAGTGGACATGGTGGTACAGTACATCAAAGTCAGCTAGCAGTGATCAGTGGACATGGTGGTACAGTACATCAAACTCAGCTAGCAGTGATCAGTGGACATGATGGTACAGTACATCAAAGTCAACTAACAGTGATGAGTGGACATGGTGGTACAGTACATCAATGTCAACTAGATGTGATCAGTGGACATGGTGGTACAGTACATCAAAGTCAGCTAGCAGTGATGAGTGGACATGGTGGTACAGTACATCAAAGTCAACTAGCAGTGATGAGTGGACATGATGGTACAGTACATCAAAGTCAACTAACAGTGATGAGTGGACATGGTGGTACAGTACATCAAAGTCAACTAACAGTGATGGGTGGACATGGTTGTACAGTACATCAAAGTCAACTAGCAGTGATGAGTGGACATGATGGTACAGTACATCAAAGTCAACTAACAGTGATGGGTGGACATGATGGTACAGTACATCAAAGTCAACTAGCAGTGATGAGTGGACATGATGGTACAGTACATCAAAGTCAACTAACAGTGATGGGTGGAGATGGTGGTACAGTACATCAAAGTCAACTAGCAGTGATGAGTGGACATGATGGTACAGTACATCAAAGTCAACTAGCAGTGATGAGTGGGCATGATGGTACAGTACATCAAAGTCAACTAACAGTGATGGGTGGACATGATGGTACAGTACATCAAAGTCAACTAACAGTGATGGGTGGACATGGTGGTACAGTACATCAATGTCAACTAACAGTGATGAGTGGACATGATGGTACAGTACATCAAAGTCAACTAACAGTGATGGGTGGAGATGGTGGTACAGTACATCAATGTCAACTAACAGTGATGAGTGGACATGATGGTACAGTACATCAAAGTCAACTAACAGTGATGAGTGGACATGGTGGTACAGTACATCAAAGTAAACTAACAGTGATGGGTGGACATGATGGTACACTACATCAATGTCAACTAGCATTGATGAGTGGACATGATGGTACAGTACATCAATGTCAACTAACAGTGATTGGTGGACATGGTGGTACAGTACATCAAAGTCAACTAGCAGTGATCAGTGGACATGGTGGTACAGTACATCAATGTCAACTAACAGTGATGGGTGGACATGGTGGTACAGTACATCAAAGTCAACTAACAGTGATCAGTGGACATGATGGTACAGTACATCAAAGTCAACTAACAGTGATCAGTGGACATGGTGGTACAGTACATCAATGTCAACTAACAGTGATTGGTGGACATGGTGGTACAGTACATCAAAGTCAACTAGCAGTGATCAGTGGACATGGTGGTACAGTACATCAAAGTCAGCTAGCAGTGATCAGTGGACATGATGGTACAGTACATCAAAGTCAACTAACAGTGATCAGTGGACATGGTGGTACAGTACATCAATGTCAACTAACAGTGAAGAGTGGACATGATGGTACAGTACATCAAAGTCAACTAACAGTGATGGGTGGACATGGTGGTACAGGACATCAATGTCAACTAACAGTGATGAGTGGACATGATGGTACAGTACATCAACGTCAACTAGCAGTGATGAGTGGACATGGTGGTACAGTACATCAAAGTCAACTAACAGTGATCAGTGGACATGGTGGTACAGTACATCAATGTCAACTAACAGTGAAGAGTGGACATGATGGTACAGTACATCAAAGTCAACTAACAGTGATGGGTGGACATGGTGGTACAGTACATCAATGTCAACTAACAGTGATGAGTGGACATGATGGTACAGTACATCAACGTCAACTAGCAGTGATGAGTGGACATGGTGGTACAGTACATCAAAGTCAACTAGCAGTGATGAGTGGACATGGTGGTACAGTACATCAATGTCAACTAGCAGTGATGAGTGGACATGGTGGTACAGTACATCAAAGTCAACTAGCAGTGATGAGTGGACATGGTGGTACAGTACATCAACGTCAACTAGCAGTGATGAGTGGACATGGTGGTACAGTACATCAAAGTCAACTAGCAGTGATGAGTGGACATGGTGGTACAGTACATCAAAGTCAACTAGCAGTGATGAGTGGACATGGTGGTACAGTACATCAACGTCAACTAGCAGTGATGAGTGGACATGGTGGTACAGTACATCAAAGTCAACTAGCAGTGATGAGTGGACATGGTGGTACAGTACATCAATATCAACTAACAGTGATGAGTGGACATGGTGGTACAGTACATCAATGTCAACTAACAGTGATAAGTGGACATGATGGTACAGTACATCAAAGTCAACTAGCAGTGATCAGTGGACATGGTGGTACAGTACATCAAATTCAACTAACAGTGATGGGTGGACATGGTGGTACAGTACATCAATGTCAACTAACAGTGATGAGTGGACATGGTGGTACAGTACATCAAAGTCAACTAACAGTGATGAGTGGACATGGTGGTACAGTACATCAATGTCAACTAACAGTGATGAGTGGACATGGTGGTACAGTACATCAAAGTCAACTAACAGTGATGAGTGGACATGGTGGTACAGTACATCAAAGTCAACTAACAGTGATGAGTGGACATGGTGGTTCAGTACATCAAAGTCAACTAACAGTGATGAGTGGACATGATGGTACAGTACATCAAAGTCAACTAGCAGTGATCAGTGGACATGGTGGTACAGTACATCAAATTCAACTAACAGTGATGGGTGGACATGGTGGTACAGTACATCAATGTCAACTAACAGTGATGAGTGGACATGGTGGTACAGTACATCAAAGTCAACTAACAGTGATGAGTGGACATGGTGGTACAGTACATCAAAGTCAACTAACAGTGATGAGTGGACATGATGGTACAGTACATCAAAGTCAACTAGCAGTGATCAGTGGACATGGTGGTACAGTACATCAAATTCAACTAACAGTGATGGTTGGACATGGTGGTACAGTACATCAATGTCAACTAACAGTGATGAGTGGACATGGTGGTACAGTACATCAAAGTCAACTAACAGTGATGAGTGGACATGGTGGTACAGTACATCAAAGTCAACTAACAATGATGAGTGGACATGGTGGTACAGTACATCAAAGTCAACTAACAATGATGAGTGGACATGGTGGTACAGTACATCAAAGTCAACTAACAGTGATGAGTGGACATGGTGGTTCAGTACATCAAAGTCAACTAACAGTGATGAGTGGACATGATGGTACAGTACATCAAAGTCAACTAGCAGTGATCAGTGGACATGGTGGTACAGTACATCAAAGTCAGCTAGCAGTGATGAGTGGACATGGTGGTACAGTACATCAAAGTCAACTAGCAGTGATGAGTGGACATGATGGTACAGTACATCAAAGTCAACTAGCAGTGATGAGTGGACATGATGGTACAGTACATCAAAGTCAACTAACAGTGATGGGTGGACATGATGGTACAGTACATCAAAGTCAACTAGCAGTGATGGGTGGACATGATGGTACAGTACATCAAAGTCAACTAGCAGTGATGAGTGGACATGATGGTACAGTACATCAAAGTCAACTAGCAGTGATGGGTGGACATGATGGTACAGTACATCAAAGTCAACTAACAGTGATGGGTGGACATGGTGGTACAGTACATCAAAGTCAACTAGCAGTGATGAGTGGACATGATGGTACAGTACATCAAAGTCAACTAGCAGTGATGAGTGGACATGATGGTACAGTACATCAAAGTCAACTAACAGTGATGAGTGGACATGATGGTACAGTACATCAATGTCAACTAACAGTGATGAGTGGACATGGTGGTACAGTACATCAAAGTCAACTAACAGTGATGGGTGGACATGATGGTACAGTACATCAAAGTCAACTAGCAGTGATGAGTGGACATGGTGGTACAGTACATCAAAGTTAACTAACAGTGATGAGTGGACATGATGGTACAGTATATCAAAGTCAACTAACAGTGATGGGTGGACATGATGGTACAGTACATCAAAGTCAACTAACAGTGATGGGTGGACATGGTGGTACAGTACATCAATGTCAACTAACAGTGATGAGTGGACATGATGGTACAGTACATAAAAGTCAACTAACAGTGATGGGTGGACATTGTGGTACAGTACATCAAAGTCAACTAGCAGTGATGAGTGGACATGATGGTACAGTACATCAAAGTCAACTAACAGTGATGGGTGGACATGATGGTACAGTACATCAAAGTCAACTAACAGTGATGGGTGGACATGGTGGTACAGTACATCAAAGTCAACTAACAGTGATGGGTGGACATGGTGGTACAGTACATCAAAGTCAACTAACAGTGATGGGTGGACATGGTGGTACAGTACATCAATGTCAACTAACAGTGATGAGTGGACATGATGGTACAGTACATCAAAGTCAACTAACAGTGATGAGTGGACATGGTGGTACAGTACATCAATGTCAACTAGCATTGATGAGTGGACATGATGGTACAGTACATCAATGTCAACTAACAGTGATGGGTGGACATGGTGGTACAGTACATCAAAGTCAACTAACAGTGATGGGTGGACATGGTGGTACAGTACATCAAAGTCAACTAACAGTGATGGGTGGACATGGTGGTACAGTACATCAAAGTCAACTAACAGTGATGAGTGGACATGGTGGTACAGTACATCAAAGTCAGCTAGCAGTGATGAGTGGACATGGTGGTACAGTACATCAAAGTCAACTAACAGTGATGAGTGGACATGGTGGTACAGTACATCAAAGTCAACTAACAGTGATGAGTGGACATGGTGGTACAGTACATCAAAGTCAACTAACAGTGATGAGTGGACATGGTGGTACAGTACATCAAAGTCAACTAACAGTGATGAGTGGACATGATGGTACAGTACATCAAAGTCAACTAACAGTGATGGGTGGACATGGTGGTACAGTACATCAATGTCAACTAACAGTGATGAGTGGACATATGGTACAGTACAAAGTCAACTAACAGTGATGAGTGGACATGATGGTACAGGTCAACTAACAGTGATGGGTGGACATGATGGTACAGTACATCAAAGTCAACTAACAGTGATGGGTGGACATTGTGGTACAGTACATCAAAGTCAACTAACAGTGATGGGTGGACTTGTGGTACAGTACATCAAAGTCAACTAACAGTGATGGGTGGACATGGTGGTACAGTACATCAAAGTCAACTAACAGTGATGGGTGGACATTGTGGTACAGTACATCAAAGTCAACTGGGGCCAAGGTGTCTGGAGTTAGTTCATTAACAGCTGCAAATATGGAGCTATGTCATTATCATAGTGATATTTATTTAATTCCAAATGGAAAATACAGTTTATTATATCACAGCAAAAAATAAAAACATCAGATCAAAGGAGTATGTACTGTACAATATAACACGTTGCAGAGAAAATTAAACCATTTTAAGAAATAAACATCCAAGAAGAAATATATATATGCATATTGCACTGGTATGAAATAGCAAGCAGACATGAATAAACAGAAATTCAACAATCAGACATGAATGAAATTGAAATGGAGCTAGGTGACTGGAATTAGTTAACTAACAGCTGGAGCTACGGAGCCATGTGAATGGAGCTGGTTTATGTCTTCACACCTCGGTGTTTACGCATCAACTAAATACATTCCACACACCGAATGACACACACACTTCATTGGTACTTGTTGTCATGGCAACTGGCAGTAGATCTGTCGATATATGTATAGAAGGAACATTAATCAGTTTGCATTACAAAATATGACGCACATAAAGTCACATTTGGGACTGGTTTATTGCAAGTAATAATGTTTTAGTGTCATCCTTAAGGTCAAGGATCACGTAATGTAAATAGGTTTCGATTGTCCAAAAAAACATATCTTTGTCTTTGAAATGTAATATCAGCCAGGTTTATGGGTAATGTCAACATTCTGGTTTACCTGTAGAATCTAGCCAAATACACAGCCACCATAGGAATGACCGAAATTGTCTGTGTAAATTACAAGATAGGCAATGTTGAACATAATCCTGTCACTCGCATGCTTTTAATAGTTTTTGTAACAAATTTCCATGCTGTTAAAAACATAACACCTAAAATATAATGTGTCCTAGTTGGTGAACGATTTATGCACTCTGGACCTTGGTCTTCAATACCAGGTCATGTTGTAATTGACAACTGCAAATTATCAGGCTAGAATTCCAGCAAGAAAAAAGTATATTTAGATGGCTATAATGTGTGCGGTTGTGCCCCATTACCTCTGGAGAGTGAGACATAACCAGTATTAACCACACAGGTGTGTGACAATATTCACTGCTGTGAGCAAACTCATTCAGCGCAGGATACAAATGATAGTGGTAAATTAGTTGACTCGTGAATAAAGGGAGCTTCCCACGGCACGGCCGCTGATAGACACATGCGGCATATGCAACAATACGGGTCAACTGCAACTGTTCAACATCAATTCACACCTGTTATCACATCTGATGTCAGCCCCTATGAATGGCTTGTCTGAACAACGCGTGGCGACAGCAAAACGTGTAGGCCTCTAATTAAAATAGACAATTTCCAGATCATATCGACATATTAGCTAAACCAGATTGTACTTGTTAAAATGGAATGCTCCGCAGTGTGGATACATATATATATACATATATATACATGTTCCACACTTACAGTTGGCAAAGATAAACTTGTTTCGGTAAACTGTTTATGGTAGCACAGTTTATTAGCCTGATGACAACAACACAATTTGTCCATGTGCCAGTATTAACGTGGATGTCACTTGTGTTTTAGTACACAAATTACGTAAATTTTGCATTTATATGTTGTCTCAGATAATACTTACACATGCTAATGATATCAGATTGAGAGATGAGACGTCTGTTGGGTGTTGGATGCTGCCGTTATGTTCACGGTTGAATATAAATTAACCTAACCATCACATGACCTGTTGCCTAACAAAAACTCTGTCAAACCTTCAAAAATGGATGCAAAACATGTGGAATTTTCATAAATTGTGTTGTATATTTCGTTGAAATTCTGGGCCAAAAAGTTTTTATTTATGACAAAACATAAGGCAAAATTGTTGAAGTGAAAACTTTATGGAGTATTTGATCTAGGAGATGTCATACATCAGTAGTAATGTAATTCACATATAAAACCTGGCAAAGGCGAAGTTTGATGGAGGTCGTGCACATAATGTTGATTATGATGTAGATAAATCGCGACATAGCGGAGCCATCAATTCCATCTGACAAAAATACCTTGTGAACACAGTGTAATCTGTCCACACATAAATTGGCCATCAAAAAGCGTCAAAGGCCACTGTTTCCCCTTTGTTCTATGTAATGGCCATCACAAGAGATGACTGGGTTAACAAGGCTGTCTTCAGTGACCAGCCACTGTGCTTTACGATGTTGCAAAGGTGAGGGAGACACCAACAACTATAGACACCTGGATCAAAGAACAAAACTCTCTGATTATCTGCCCTTAAAAGGAAGCAGTCACCTCCTAGTTTTTCATTTATTGATTAATATAATGTTCTTAAGATTTTAAAAGATGTTTATAGTATACTGCATGCCAAATTGTGTGTAATCGCAATTTGGAAAATACGACCCCGGAGCATGTTTAAATGGTAAACAAGACGTCTAGTTTCAAAACATTTATTGCTAGTACTGCCCAAGTGGGCTAAGTTCAGTGCAATACCCTTTGATGTTCAATGATTTTCCCACGTTCAACACGGCAGAATTCCTGTACAAATTACTATGTTGACAAATTCCAGGTAGACGAACAGACTGACTCCCTTTAATCTATCAGTGACCATATACATAGTACACGACCACCCATGTTGTCTGAAGGACGTCAGATTCTAGGAATACGACTACACTAGAACTGGGTACCGTATCACAAAGATAATGAGAACTGGGGACTGTATCACAAAGATAATGAGGAGAACTGGGGATCGTATCACAAAGATAATGAGGAGAACTGGGGACCGTATCACAAAGTTAATGAGAACTGGGGACCATATCACAACGATAATGAGTAGAATTGGGGACCTTATCACAAATATAGCAAGAACTGGGGACCGTATCACAAAGATAACGAGAACTGGGGACCGTATCACAAAGATAATGACGAGAACTGGGGACCATATCACAACGATAATGAGGAGAATTGTGGACCATATCATAAATATAACGAGAACTGGGATGCATATCACAAAGATAACGAGAACAGGGGACCGTATCACAAAGATAACGAGAACTGGGGACCGTATCACAAAGATAATGAGCTCGTAAGGAAAATCCATCATTAAGCAGAATCTTGTTACATTTAAGGAGCTTTTTAAAAATGCAAAAACCTGCCACCGTGTCACAGAGGAGACTATTTCAGTGACACACCAGCACAAATGTCCTGGTGTTGACACAGTCAAGGAGTTAAATCAATTTTAAAGAACACAAATGTCCTTATGAGCTCATAAGAGCGTTAGTGAAACGGTCCCCTGAGCTCATAAGAGCGTTAGTGAAACAGTCCCCTGAGCTCATAAGAGTGTTAGTGAAACAGTCCCCTGAGCTCATAAGAGTGTTAGTGATACAGTCCCCTGAGCTCATAAGAGTGTTAGTGAAACAGTCCCCTGAGCTCATAAGAGTGTTAGTGAAACAGTCCCCTGAGCTCATAAGAGCGTTAGTGAAACGGCCCCCTGAGCTCATAAGAGTGTTAGTGAAACAGTCCCCTGAGCTCATGAGAGCATTAGTGAAACAGTCCCCTGAGCTCATAAGAGTGTTAGTGAAGCGGTCCCCTGAGCTCATAAGAGCGTTAATGAAACAGTCCCCTGAGCTCATAAGAGTGTTAGTGAAACAGTCCCCTGAGCTCATAAGAGTGTTAGTGAAACAGTCCCCTGAGCTCATAAGAGCATTAGTGAAACAGTCCCCTGAGCTCATAAGAGTGTTAGTGAAACGGTCCCCTGAGCTCATAAGAGCGTTAGTGAAACAGTCCCCTGAGCTCATAAGAGTGTTAGTGAAACAGTCCCCTGAGCTCATAAGAGTTAGTGAAACAGTCCCCTGAGCTCATAAGAGTGTTAGTGAAACGGTCCCCTGAGCTCATAAGAGTGTTAGTGAAACAGTCCCCTGAGCTCATAAGAGCGTTAGTGAAACGGTCTCCTGAGCTCATAAGAGTGTTAGTGAAACAGTCCCCTGAGCTCATAAGAGTGTTACTGAAACAGTCCCCTGAGTTCATAAGAGCGTTAGTGAAACGGTCTCCTGAGCTCATAAGAGTGTTAGTGAAACGGTCCCCTGAGCTCATAAGAGCGTTAGTGAAACGGTCCCCTGAGCTCATAAGAGTGTTAGTGAAACAGTCCCCTGAGCTCATAAGGGTGTTAGTGAAACAGTCCCCTGAGCTCATAAGAGTGTTAGTGAAACAGTCCCCTGAGCTCATAAGAGCGTTAGTGAAACAGTCCCCTGAGCTCATAAGAGCGTTAGTGAAACGGTCTCCTGAGCTCATAAGAGTGTTAGTGAAACAGTCCCCTGAGCTCATAAGAGTGTTAGTGAAACAGTCCCCTGAGCTCATAAGAGTGTTAGTGAAACAGTCCCCTGAGCTCATAAGAGTGTTAGTGAAACAGTCCCCTGAGCTCATAAGAGTGTTAGTGAAACAGTCCCCTGAGCTCATAAGAGTGTTAGTGAAACAGTCCCCTGAGCTCATAAGAGTGTTAGTGAAACAGTCCCCTGAGCTCATAAGAGTGTTAGTGAAACAGTCCCCTGAGCTCATAAGAGTGTTAGTGAAACAGTCCCCTGAGCTCATAAGAGTGTTAGTGAAACGGTCCCCTGAGCTCATAAGAGTGTTAGTGAAACGGTCCCCTGAGCTCATAAGAGTGTTAGTGAAACGGTCCCCTGAGCTCATAAGAGTGTTAGTGAAACGGTCCCCTGAGCTCATAAGAGTGTTAGTGAAACGGTCCCCTGAGCTCATAAGAGTGTTAGTGAAACGGTCCCTTTGGTTGCTAAAGAAGAAAAAGTAAACAAAATGAACTTTCATCAAACATAATCTGCCTTAAATTGTCACTGTTCCATGAGCTCCCACCAGTTGTTTTCGAGCTTGTCACATGATTTTGGTCATGTGACAATCACATTCCCATAATGATGGCAATCCTCCGACACAGATCCAGTGAGCTGATAGACATATTCAGAAGGATACCAGGAGTTTCTTGGCAGTTAATTATTATGCCAGATAGATTTTTGACAGGTTTCCCTGGCAATAATTCACCAAAAATAAGCTTCTGTTGGACGAAATAATAACATTATAATAATGTGATCAGAAACCCAAGTTGGGAGGCACACAAAAATGAAAGGGTTCGCACAGTCATGGAATTGGTCTGCAACATTTCAGAACTTTGTCAACAGATGGATGATTGTTCTACATAGAGAACCAAGAAAGGGTAAACGTAGCTAAAAAGATCAGTCTTGATGGCAGATCTGTAAATAATATAAATGTTTTATAAAACTCTTAAGAGGTAATGGATTCAAAAGATTCAGCGCAGCAACTGAGAAAGCCCTAGTTCCAATGTTTGTTTCAACTGGGGAAATAAAAAGTAGATCATAACTAGATTGATTGAGGCTGTCCAGGTTTTCTTTTTCTAGGAAGGAGCTGTCAATGTATGTGTCAGTTGCCTAGATGAGAGTGCCTGATAGGTAATGATAGGCTAATAGTGCAGATCCTAAAGATAATGTGATATCGGACAGGAGGCAATTGCAGATATTTTTGAAGTGGCAGTGAGTGATAGAACTGATCAGACCGAATAACTACATTTGTCAAACAATTCTGCACATTTTGAAGTTTTCTGTTATCTTTATATTGTGATAAAAGGAAATATTGCAATATTCAAGTTTACTGCTAACATGAATAACTGCTATAATATTTGTTTTTTTAAATACTGGCAAATAAGTACTGCAAAGATCATGAATATATAATAAAAACAGAAAACTACAGTTAATTGTTAGCTTAACCAATGATAAGAAAACCTGCCTTATCAACATACAGCTTTAAAGGGATCTTTTCTGTGTGTTTTTATGGTATAATCATGTTTTAATGAACTACATGTTTTAATAATACTTTTGATGTTGAAATTTAAGTGCTTCAGGAGAAAGCAGCTTGTTTACATAGAAGCTTGCTGTTTTCGAAGAAGTTGCTTCATGTCAGAAACCATGGTGACATCATTTTGACATTAGAAACTTTGCCACCTTTGTGTCATGATCTTTTTCAGAATTATCTGAGCTCGGTGTTCAGGCTTCTGAGCGACACAGCAGCTATTTTTGTAAATATTAAACTGTTGCATTCTAAAGTTGTTTCTGCTTTGCTAAAGCATATTTGGCTGATCAGTATGTTACAATATCGCAGCACAATATGTATGATTTTGTAATATATATAATAAAATGACTTGTTTAGTGCCAATATCCTTGGAAAGTGCGAGCTAAGTGAAACAAGAAAACCAAAGGGCTAGGCACTCTTGTGATGGTGTACAATGCGAATAGAAGGGTGGGTGTGCTAAGAAACTAAGGGAATAGGCAATATGAAAAAAAAATGAAGTAGGTCTCTTTAATCTGCTTTAGAACTGTAACGTTGGCAAAATGAGGGGGCTGGAGGGAGGGAAAGTGTTGGGGGGTGGGGGGTGCAGTGTTATCATACATCACTCAAGTGAGCTATGAAATACCGGGACATATCATGGCATTGGTTGGACGAATGATGTTAGTTAGAACTTCATTGATGTCGAAGCCAGTAGCTAGAACCACACCATCGTTTGCAGACATCTGCAATATCAGAAGTGTTGCCCTTTTTTACATATATCTTTGCGATCTTCTCAAATATGATTTTTATATTTGCAGTGATCTACTGCAACTCCAATGAGCGCCAAACCACTACTGAATGTCAACCACAGTGAGGCGCCAGTCATGACAAGTGGAGCCACCACCACCACAAGTACAAACGACTGCAGCGATGGCATCGCGAGAGACAGCAGAGGGGGTGGTGATGCTGGATGGAACAGCAAACAATTGGCCACGAACAGTTCTGATTGCTTCCAGGAGAAGGAGCCACCGGCACAAAGTGGACTGCCATTGTTGTCGTCGAAAGAGGCTGAACCAAGTATGACGAACTTAACCACGTGGAACGACTATCAGACACAACCACAGGTGCCCTCTGGTGTTGGTTTCGAGCCGGTTGAGCAGAACTTTCGTTGCACCTACTTGCGCAATAAAGCTACAATCAAGAGCACAATTCAGGCGAAAGTGTACAATTTCCTCGAGCGACCGACGGGATGGAAGTGTTTCATCTATCACTTCAGTGTGTGAGTATTAACTCTGTCTGTCACTTCAATGTGTGAGTATTAACTGTATCTGTCACTTCAGTGTGTGACTATCAACTCTATCTATCACTTCAGTGTGTGAGTATCAACTCTATCTGTCACTTCAGTGTTTGAGTACCAAATCTATCTGTCACTTCAGTGTGTGACAATCAACTCTATCTGTCACTTCAGTGTGTGAGTATTAACTATCTGTCACTTCAATGTGTAAGTATCAACCTTTATCTGTCACTTCAATGTGTGAGTATCAACTATATATGTCACTTCAGTGTGTGAGTATCAACTCTATATGTCATTTCAGTGTGTGAGTATCCACTCTATCTGTCACTTCAGTGTCTGAGTATCAACTCTCTGTTACTTCAGTGTGTGAGAATCAACTCTTTCTTTATCTCTTTCATTAAACTATTGTGCTTGTTTCAATCTGTCAGCTTGACAGAGTTCAATAAGATGTGCTTGTTTGAGTTTGTCATCACCGCAGAGTACAATCTCATGAACTTGTTTCAGTCTGACAACTGGTCACAGTACAATCTAGTGTGCTTGTTACAGTCTGACAACTGGTCACAGTACAATCTTAGTGTGCTTGTTACAGTCTGACAACTAGTCACAGTACAATCTAGTGTGCTTGTTTCAGTCTGACAACTGGTCACAGTACAATATAGTGTGCTTGTTACAGTCTGACAACTGGTCACAGTACAATCTTAGTGTGCTTGTTACAGTCTGACAACTGGTCACAGTACAATCTTAGTGTGCTTGTTACAGTCTGACAACTGGTCACAGTACAATCTTAGTGTGCTTGTTACAGTCTGACAACTGGTCACAGTACAATCTTAGTGTGCTTGTTACAGTCTGACAACTGGTCACAGTAGTGTGCTTGTTACAGTCTGACAACTGGTCACAGTGTGCTTGTTACAGTGTGACAACTTGTTACAGTCTGACAACTGGTCACAGTACAATCTAGTGTGCTTGTTACAGTCTGACAACTGGTCACAGTACAATCTTAGTGTGCTTGTTACAGTCTGACAACTGGTCACAGTACAATCTAGTGTGCTTGTTTCAGTCTGACAACTGGTCACAGTACAATCTAGTGTGCTTGTTACAGTCTGACAACTGGTCACAGTACAATCTAGTGTGCTTGTTACAGTCTGACAACTGGTCACAGTACAATCTTAGTGTGCTTGTTACAGTCTGACAACTGGTCACAGTACAATCTAGTGTGCTTGTTTCAGTCTGACAACTGGTCACAGTACAATCTAGTGTGCTTGTTTCAGTCTGACAACTGGTCACAGTACAATCTAGTGTGCTTGTTTCAGTCTGACAACTGGTCACAGTACAATCTTAGTGTGCTTGTTTCAGTCTGACAACTGGTCACAGTACAATCTTAGTGTGCTTGTTACAGTTTGTCAAACTAGCATAGCAGAGTACAATCTCATGTTTATTCTGTAGGTATCTTTCAGAAGTGACTTCTCAAGTTACAGTGAGCAGAAGTGACGTACTCGTGTACCTGTGTTCATTGTGTATGTGGTTATACTGAGTATATATATTGAATACATCTACAACATTTGGTTATGATTTCAATGAGACCCACCCACCAGACATCTTCACACAAAATATTCATGGAACGTTTTGGGTTACTAATTGAATTTTTGGGGCCTCAACCATTGCATTAATTTGTGTCGTAATTAGCAAAATACACCGTGAGAAAATTATCTGTGGATCTTGCGTTGTGGTTGAGACAGGGACTCATTCTGATGCTTTTGGGTGTTACGTGTGCGTCATTGCAAGGAAGACAAATCAGCCTTTAATGACACACTTTGGTGACACTCCAACATAATGGTCACTGACGCACAAAACTGTATCGAAACAATGACACATGCCAAATGGAATTACAGCATGGATCATCTTCTGTTTGTGTCCTCTATTGAAGGCTACATTTGCTAGTCATTAGCAATAAAGTTGCCACCTCAGCTGGTTCAGCCCGTCACATGTCTGGTTCTTCTTTCCAAAGATGTACTGTGTGATCCACAGACAGTTTAATCAAATAAGTGTATAAATTGTGAACAGAATTGAGTTTGGTCGGAAAGTCTTGTAACTTGTCAAAGTCAGTTGTTGGGCTGACATTTAGTCTTCACCCCACTCAATTGTTGGGCTGACATTTAGTCTTCACCCCACTCAATTGTTCTTGTACATGCTTTTGAAAGAGCAAGGATAGCTGACAACATGAACAAACAAGTGCATAATCGTATTGCGCGTTCACATGAAAATGAACATTTTGAGGATAGCTTCAGCTGGTATTAAACTAGCTAATAGTTTAATGATTTTACCAAAACTACATCAAATAAGTGGCACAAACAAACTAGTTTGTCCTAGTGGATACAAGGTAGTTTCGGTTTTTCGCAAAATGAATTTGAAATGAAACGAGTGAACAAATTTAATCACGAAGGCACCTTTAAGATAGGAGAGCTTCAGACAAAGGAAGTGGTGTTTGAGCAGTGGATCGTCAGATTGTCAGTCGAAGAGACCGGAGTTCAAATCCTACTCCCGACTGCCATTTCGAAACTTGGACAATTTCATTCACCTCACATGCCTATATATCTTTCAGAAGAGACACTATTAGCCATTGGTCCCATCCATCTGGTGTCTATGCCAGGGAAAATAAAAGATCCCATGCATGGGGGAAATGTGTAACCTGCAGAGGACTCGCTAACTCTAGAGAAGGATATTCTGAAATAAACCCTCAGTGCAGTATCCTTGTAGGACTTTGCTGAGTAATTATCCAGATCCAGAAAGGCTGTGTGGACTTGTGGGTGATGATTTACTGAATGAGGCCCACTAGTTCCATCACAAGCATCAATTATGTCTTTCTGCTCCACAAGGTTCCATATCCTGAATAGATCATGCACACTAGGAATGCCTTGCATTTGTTCACTAATTGCAGTATTGCTGAATACTTCTCATGCCAGGTGACTTGGTGTGCTGAATGTGACAGGTCTGGCATTCTCCATAATGCACACTTGTGTTGATCTGTCTAATGAAGGATTTCTATAAGATGCTGGAAGCTGGTGAGGAGAAGACAGGGCCGGGTAATACCAGGTGATGTCTGTGCTTGGCTTGGAGCCCTTGTCTCATGTACCTGTTTCATTGTGTCACTTGATCTACACTTGACACTGCCAGGTGACATTGTATGACACACAGTGACATGACACTGCTTGGTGACAGTGTATGACACAATGACATGACACTATCAAGTGACAGTGTATGACACAATGACATGACCCTGCTTAGTGACTGTATATGACACAGTGACATGACACTGTTTGGTGACAATGTATGACACAAGGACATGACACTGCTTGGTGACAGTGTATGCCACTGGACACAATGATATCACCTGTGTGACCAACATGCAGTCACTCAAGTGTGAGATCTGTCTACTGTAGATGCTCAGTGTGCTTGCTGTGGGCGCTGTCTTAATGGATTTCGTGGCAGGTGTACGTCTGAATGTGACTGAGTGTGTCTGAATGCGTGCTGTGACTGTTTTCTTGTCTCACAGAAGTGTTCTTGGTATGATGAGCTGCTGTCTTAAGAGGTTGTTTTGTTCTCATCTAACATCTTCACAGAGAAAGACGGATGTGTTTCTCCAAGATGGATGCTTTGAACAGCAACCATTTCAAACGTGCCACATTTTGATAGATATTTTACATGATGAAGGTATGTTTCTTTATGTCCAAATGAACAGCAAAGTACATTTGGACAACCTTTTCAAACGTGACACAATTTGATAGATATTTTACAAGATGAATGTATGTTTCTTTATATCCAAATAGAGCAACTTGGAGAGAATTGTGCTATTTAATTGTGTTTTGAAATGTACTTTAAAAGTGTTTAACATGAATAGACTCAAGACCTGTCACAAACTCAAGATCTGTCAGACTCAAGAACTGTCATAGAATGAATACCTGTCACAGACTCTACCTGTCAAGAAGCTCTATACTTATCAATATATTGTCCATAAGATACAAACACAATTCTAGAGGTTGGAGTAGTTTTGTTTTGTTGCATTCAAAAACACTTGTTTCTTCCTGCTGATGCCTTCATTGTTCCTGTTGATGTCTTCATTGTTCCTGCTGATGCCTTCATTGTTCCTGTTGATGTCTTCATTGTTCCTGTTGATGTCTTCATTGTTCCTGCTGATGCCTTCATTGTTCCTGTTGATGTCTTCATTGTTACTGTTGATGTCTTCATTGTTCCTGCTGATGTCTTCATTGTTCCTGTTGATGTCTTCATTGTTCCTGCTGATGTCTTCATTGTTCCTGCTGATGCCTTCATTGTTCCTGCTGATGTCTTCATTGTTCCTGTTGATGTCTTCATTGTTCCTGTTGATCCCTTCATTGTTCCTGATGGTGTCTTCATTGTTCCTGTTGATGCCTTCATTGTTCCTGTTGATGCCTTCATTGTTACTGTTGATGTCTTCATTGTTACTGTTGATGCCTTCATTGTTACTGTTGATGCCTTCATTGTTCCCGTTGATGTATTCATTGTTACTGTTGATGTCTTCATTGTTACTGTTGATGCCTTCATTGTTACTGTTGATGTCTTCATTGTTACTGTTGATGTCTTCATTGTTACTGTTGATGCCTTCATTGTTCCTGTTGATGTCTTCATTGTTACTGTTGATGCCTTAATTGTTACTGCTGATGCCTTCATTGTTACTGTTGATGTCTTCATTGTTACTGTTGATGTCTTCATTGTTCCTGTTGATCCCTTCATTGTTCCTGATGGTGTCTTCATTGTTACTGTTGATGTCTTCATTGTTACTGTTGATGTCTTCATTGTTACTGTTGGTGTCTTCATTGTTCCTGTTGATGTCTTCATTGTTCCTGTTGATGTCTTCATTGTTCCTGTTGATGTCTTCATTGTTACTGTTGATGTCTTCATTGTTACTGTTGATGCCTTCATTGTTCCTGATGGTGTCTTCATTGTTACTGTTGATGCCTTCATTGTTCCTGTTGATGCCTTCATTGTTCCTGATGGTGTCTTCATTGTTACTGTTGATCCCTTCATTGTTCCTGATGGTGTCTTCATTGTTCCTGTTGATGCCTTCATTGTTACTGTTGGTGTCTTCATTGTTCCTGTTGATGCCTTCATTGTTACTGTTGGTGTCTTCATTGTTCCTGTTGATGTCTTCATTGTTACTGTTGATGTCTTCATTGTTACTGTTGATGTCTTCATTGTTCCTGTTGATCCCTTCATTGTTCCTGATGGTGTCTTCATTGTTACTGTTGATGTCTTCATTGTTACTGTTGATGTCTTCATTGTTACTGTTGGTGTCTTCATTGTTCCTGTTGATGTCTTCATTGTTCCTGTTGATGTCTTCATTGTTCCTGTTGATTTCTTCATTGTTACTGTTGATGTCTTCATTGTTACTGTTGATGCCTTCATTGTTCCTGATGGTGTCTTCATTGTTACTGTTGATGCCTTCATTGTTCCTGTTGATGCCTTCATTGTTCCTGATGGTGTCTTCATTGTTACTGTTGATGCCTTCATTGTTCCTGATGGTGTCTTCATTGTTCCTGTTGATGCCTTCATTGTTCCTGATGGTGTCTTCATTGTTACTGTTGATCCCTTCATTGTTCCTGATGGTGTCTTCATTGTTCCTGTTGATGCCTTCATTGTTCCTGATGGTGTCTTCATTGTTCCTGTTGATGCCTTCATTGTTCCTGTTGATGCCTTCGTTGTTCCTGTTGATGTCTTCATTGGTCCTGTTGATGTCTTCATTGTTACTGTTGATGTCTTCATTGTTACTGTTGATGCTTTCATTGTTCCTGTTGATGCTTTCATTGTTCCTGTTGATGTCTTCATTGGTCCTGTTGATGTCTTCATTGTTACTGTTGATGTCTTCATTGTTACTGTTGATGTCTTCATTGTTACTGTTGATGCTTTCATTGTTCCTGTTGATGCTTTCATTGTTCCTGTTGATGTCTTCATTGTTACTGTTAATGTCTTCATTGTTACTGTTGATGTCTTCATTGTTACTGTTGATGTCTTCATTGTTACTGTTGATGTCTTCATTGTTCCTGTTGATGCTTTCATTGTTCCTGTTGATGCTTTCATTGTTCCTGTTGATGTCTTCATTGTTACTGTTGATGTCTTCATTGTTACTGTTGATGTCTTCATTGTTACTGTTGATGCCTTCATTGTTACTGTTGATGTCTTCATTGTTACTGTTGATGTCTTCATTGTTACTGTTGATGCCTTCATTGTTACTGTTGATGTCTTCATTGTTACTGTTGATGTCTTCATTGTTCCTGTTGATGCCTTCATTGTTACTGTTGATGTCTTCATTGTTACTGTTGATGTCTTCATTGTTACTGTTGATGCCTTCATTGTTACTGCTGATGCCTTCATTGTTACTGTTGATGTCTTCATTGTTACTGTTGATGCCTTCATTGTTACTGTTGATGTCTTCATTGTTACTGTTGATGTCTTCATTGTTACTGTTGATGCCTTCATTGTTACTGTTGATGTCTTCATTGTTACTGTTGATGTCTTCATTGTTACTGTTGATGCCTTCATTGTTACTGTTGATGCCTTCATTGTTCCTGTTGATGTCTTCATTGTTCCTGTTGATGCCTTCATTGTTACTGTTGATGTCTTCATTGTTTCTGTTGATGTCTTCATTGTTACTGTTGATGTCTTCATTGTTCCTGTTGTTGCCTTCATTGTTCCTGTTGATGTCTTCATTGTTACTGTTGATGTCTTCATTGTTTCTGTTGATGTCTTCATTGTTACTGTTGATGCCTTCATTGTTACTGTTGATGCCTTCATTGTTTCTGTTGATGTCTTCATTGTTACTGTTGATGCCTTCATTGTTCCTGTTGATGTCTTCATTGTTACTGTTGATGCCTTCATTGTTCCTGTTGATGTCTTCATTGTTCCTGTTGATGCCTTCGTTGTTACTGTTGATGTCTTCATTGTTTCTGTTGATGTCTTCATTGTTCCTGTTGGTGTCTTCATTGGTCCTGTTGATGTCTTCATTGTTCCTGTTGGTGCCTTCATTGTTCCTGTTGATGCCTTCATGTTTCTGTTGATGTCTTAATTGTTCCTGTTGATGCCTTTTTTGTTCCTGTTGATGTCTTCATTGTTCCTGTTGATGTCTTCATTGTTTCTGTTGATGCCTTCATTGTTACTGTTGATGCCTTCATTGTTCCTGTTGATGCCTTCATTGTTCCTGTTGATGCCTTCATTGGTCCTGTTGATGCCTTCATTGTTCCTGTTGATGTCTTCATTGTTTCTGTTGAAGTCTTCATTGTTTCTGTTGATGTCTTCATTGTTTCTGTTGATGTCTTCATTGTTACTGTTGATGTCTTCATTGTTCCTGTTGATGCCTTCATTGTTCCTGTTGATGCCTTCATTGTTCCTGTTGATGCCTTCATTGTTCCTGTTGATGTCTTCATTGTTTCTGTTGATGTCTTCATTGGTCCTGTTGATGTCTTCATTGTTCCTGTTAATACATTCATTTTTCCTTTTAATGCCATCATTGTTCCTGTGGTAGTCTCTGTTTAGTTTCCCTGGTGTCCAGCTCGTTGTCACGGTAATATTACCATTGTCATATATATTAATGGCACTAGATGCAGAATCAATATAAATTAAGTGCAACCAAAGAGAGATAAGAGCTCTACTCACACCGACTAAAAGCCATACACAACTTTTGTTTTTGTCCACGCTGATCCTATGACATTGTCGCCACATGTGCTGGCTCCGACAAATGTCATCGAGCATCCAATTATCTCCTGTCATTGACAGCTCCGGTGCATGTCACTGGGCTAGGTGCAGACAGGATCAGTAAGGAACGATTGACAGCAACTGACAAACTAATACAAATGTAATTTAATGGTGTCATTGTGTGATGTTGACATTATGGTATAATTTAATTGTTTCACTGTAAGATTTTGACATTATGATATGTACATAATTGAAAGGTGGCATTGTATGATGTTGACATGATACATCATTTGATGTTGACATTTTGATGAACTTGTAGTGCAAATGAACAATCAAACACAAATGAGTAATCACCCAAGAGTGCCAATGTTAATACATTACAGTACCAACACTGCAATGCCAACTTTGCTGTGCCAACATTGCAGTGCCCATACTGCCGTGCCAATATTGCAGTACCAACATTGCATTGCCAACATTGCAGTGCCAATATTGAAGTACAGTTGTACTATAGCTGTGGCAATAAACCAGGTATTTCTGGCGGCATGAATACACTGCGTGTCAACCAGGAATTAGTTGGTGCTGTAGGCAGCATATGGGCAGAGCTCAAGTAGCACAATTAGACTTGCAAATCTCATGTGCTGTTTCATTTTATGTCTTTGTAGTGAGCAGTTTGCACAGCGCAACGATAGTTAAATTACATGACTTGGAATACATCAAATGCACACTGAGTAGGATATGGTATGCACAACAGCAGAATACATGATACGAGACAAAGAACACATGACAGGAGACAAAGAACACATGACAGGAGACAATGAATACATGACAGGAGACAAATAATACATGACAGGAGACAAATAATACATGACAGGAGACAAATAATACATGACAGGAGACAAAGAACACATGACAGGAGACAAAGAATACATGACAGGAGACAAAGAATACATGACAGGAGACAACAAATACATGACAGGAGACAAATAATACATGACAGGAGACAAAGAATACATGACAGGAGACAAAGAACACATGACAGGAAACAAAGAATACATGACAGGAGACAAAGAACACATGACAGGAGACAAAGAATACATGACAGGAGACAAATAATACATGACAGGAGACAAAGAACACATGACAGGAGACAAATAACACATGACAGGAAACAAAGAACACATGACAGGAGACAAAGAATACATGACAGGAAACAAAGAACACATGACAGGAAACAAAGAACACATGACAGGAGACAAAGAATTCATGACAGGAGACAAAGAATGCATGACTCAACAAAGAACACATGACAGGAGACAAAGAATACATGACACAACAAAGAATACATGACAGGAGACCAAAAATACATGACAGGAGACAAAGAAAACATGACACGAGACAAAGAATACATGATTCGACAAAGAACACATGACACGAGACAAAGAATACATGACAGGAGACCGACAAAAATTATATGACAGGAGACAAAGGACACATGATAAGAGACAAAGAATGCATGACAGGAAACAAAGAACACATGACACGAGACAAAGAATACATGACTGGAGACAAAGAACACGTGACAGGAGACAAAGAACACATAACAAGAGACAAAGAACACATGACAAGAGACTAACAAGTCTGGCAGTATGCACTGGATTTTACAATAACTCTTCACATCAGTCAAAGGACAGTTTGTACATGGAATGGCATTTAAATTAATTTTAGCATTGGTTCCAGTGGGGAAAATAATTACTCTTAGGTAACCAGAAGTGCATGTTAATGAGACTAGGACGTTGTAAAAGCACTTTCCTTAATAATGCTACCTGATGACATTTTCAGCTCGTCCTTTCTACTTTCATTTATCGCTCTTCTTTCTCTTATTTGCTCTTTCTCAGCTCACTGCTCCTTCTGTCACTGTTCTTTCATTCCTAGACCTTTTTATGACTTCATTCTAAACTCTTGTCTCCTATTTCTTTCACTGCTCTTTCATTGCTCTTTCTGTGACTGTGTTTCCATTATCTACGCTTTCTTTCATTGCTCTCTCTGTAACTGTGTTTCCATTATCTACCCTTTCTTACATTGCTCTTTCTGTGACCGTGTTTCCATTATCTACGCTTTCTTTCATTGCTCTTTCTCTGACTGTGTTTCCATTATCTGTGCTTTCTTTCATTGCTCTTTCTCTGACTGTGTTTCCATTATCTACGCTTTCTTTCATTGCTCTTTCTGTGACTGTGTTTCCATTATCTACGCTTTCTTTCATTGCTCTTTCTCTGACTGTGTTTCCATTATCTACCCTTTCTTACATTGCTCTTTCTCTGACTGTGTTTCCATTATCTACGCTTTCTTTCATTGCTCTTTCTGTGACTGTGTTTCCATTATCTACGCTTTCTTTCATTCCTCTTTCTCTGACTGTGTTTCCATTATCTACGCTTTCTTTCATTGCTCTTTCTGTGACTGTGTTTCCATTATCTACGCTTTCTTTCATTGCTCTTTCTCTGACTGTGTTTCCATTATCTACCCTTTCTTACATTGCTCTTTCTGTGACTGTGTTTCCATTATCTACGCTTTCTTTCATTGCTCTTTCTGTGACTGTGTTTCCATTATCTACGCTTTCTTTCATTCCTCTTTCTCTGACTGTGTTTCCATTATCTACCCTTTCTTACATTGCTCTTTCTCTGACTGTGTTTCCATTATCTTCGCTTTCTTTCATTGCTCTTTCTCTGACTGTGTTTCCATTATCTACGCTTTCTTTCATTGCTCTTTCTCTGACTGTGTTTCCATTATCTACGCTTTCTTTCATTGCTCTTTCTCTGACTGTGTTTCCATTATCTGCGCTTTCTTTCATTGCTCTTTCTGTGACTGTGTTTCCATTATCTACGCTTTCTTTCATTGCTCTTTCTCTGACTGTGTTTCCATTATCTGTGCTTTCTTTCATTGCTCTTTCTCTGACTGTGTTTCCATTATCTGCGCTTTCTTTCATTGCTCTTTCTCTGACTGTGTTTCCATTATCTGTGCTTTCTTTCATTGCTCTTTCTCTGACTGTGTTTCCATTATCTACGCTTTCTTTCATTGCTCTTTCTCTGACTGTGTTTCCATTATCTGCGCTTTCTTTCATTGCTCTTTCTCTGACTGTGTTTCCATTATCTACGCTTTCTTTCATTGCTCTTTCTCTGACTGTGTTTCCATTATCTGCGCTTTCTTTCATTGCTCTTTCTCTGACTGTGTTTCCATTATCTTCGCTTTCTTTCATTGCTCTTTCTCTGACTGTGTTTCCATTATCTTCGCTTTCTTTCATTCCTCTTTCTCTGACTGTGTTTCCATTATCTGCGCTTTCTTTCACTGCTCTTTCTCTGACTGTGTTTTCCCTTTTTATCTGCGCTTTCTTTCATTGCTCTTTCTCTGACTGTGTTTCCATTATCTGCGCTTTCTTTAACTGCTCTTTCTCTGACTGTGTTTCCATTATCTGCGCTTTCTTTCACTGCTCTTTCTCTGACTGTGTTTCCATTATCTACGCTTTCTTTCATTGCTCTTTCTCTGACTGTGTTTCCATTATCTTCACTTTCTTTAACTGCTCTTTCTCTGACTGTGTTTCCATTATCTGCGCTTTCTTTCACTGCTCTTTCTCTGACTGTGTTTTCCCTTTTTATCTGCGCTTTCTTTAACTGCTCTTTCTCTGACTGTGTTTCCATTATCTACCCTTTCTTTCTCAGTTGTTTTATTCTTCAGTGTTTCTGTGAGTGCTCTTTAATTCTCTGGTCTTTCTTTCTCTACACTTTCATTTTCTTTCATTCTTGGCTCCTACTTTTCCATCTGTTTATAGCCATATTTGTTTGCTCAAAATTTTGCAAACTAGACTAATGTTAGTATTCGAGATGTTATTATATTGGCCTTGAGATTTATTATGTAGCTATAGCTATTCTCTAACTGCTACAAAGTGTAGTGTGTGACATTGACAGTTGTGTCTACCGGGTTAGCATCTTCCATTTGTCGTCTCGTTTACAAGGCCAAGTCTTGTCTGTGGTTGGTTTGCCAGTATCCTTGGTGCGTCATCCTTGGTGGAAACGATTTCTGCTATAAGTGATTTCGATCAGTACCCAGTGTGCCTATGTGCGCTTGTGTGTATGTGCATGCATGTGTGTATGTGCATGTATGCATACATGTGTGTATGTGCATGAATGCATACATGTGTATATGTGCATGTATGCATACATGTGTGCATGTATGCACACATGTGTGTATGTGCATGTATGCACACATGTGTGTATGTGCATGTATGCACACATGTGTGGATGTGCATGTATGCACACATGTGTATGTGCATGTATGCATACACGTGTGTATGTGCATGTATGCAAACATGTGTGTATGTGCATGTATGCATACATGTGTGTATGTGCATGTATGCACACGTGTGTATGTGCATATATGCATACATACATGTACTCGCCTTGTTCTCTCACCTTGTTCTCTCACCGTATTCTCTCACCTTGTTCTCTCACCTTGTTATCTCGCCTTGTTCTCTCGCCTTGTTCTCTTACCTTGTTCTCTCACCTTGTTATCTCGCCTTGTTCTCTCGCCTTGTTCTCTCGCCTCGTTATCTCGCCTCGTTCTCTTGCCTTGTTCTCTCACCTTGTTTTCTTACCTTGTTCTCTCACCTTGTTCTCTCACCTTGTTCTCTCGCCTTGTTCTCCCACCTTGTTCTCTTACCTTGTTCTCTCACCTTGTTCTCTCACCTTGTTCTCTTACCATGTTCTCCCACCTTGTTCTCTCGCCTTGTTCTCTCACCTTGTTCTCTCACCTTGTTCTCTCACCTTGTTCTCTCACCTTGTTCTCTCACCTTGTTCTCTCGCCTTGTTCTCTTACCTTGTTCTCTCGCCTTGTTCTCTCACCTTGTTCTCTCACCGCATCATTGAATGTTACTCTTATTTATATCATGTTGTTTTTGTTGTTCTCTCTTTGTCCTGTCTGTCTGGGGGGAGGCTGGCCTTGATACTGATTCTCGGTTTCTCTATGTTTTTAAATTGTTATATGTGTCACACTTGTGTATGGATGTATTCTATAATACAGTGGAACCTCCCTATTAAGGTCAACCTTGGGACCGTATTAGTGAGATTATGTTTCCTATTCTTTACTGTTACTGAAATAATTTGATGCGCCTCCGAGTTTGGTTTCCAAGGATTTAGGCGCAATAGAAGTTATCTTATTATTATTACTAGTAACTATACTAGGGTGACCTTAATTGCAATGTGGCTGCATTACCGAGATGACCATGAAGCAAAGTTCCATTGTGTATATATATATATATATATAAATATATCACACATTTGGACTGGATTGTATGCACATGCAGACGCACATGTCTATTGGGACATTTTTGGATTGGTGAAGATTTGCGCCTGCCTAAAGGCCTGGTCTGAAGCCTGCTGTAGTCAGACTTGCTAGGTCGGTAGTGTGGAATGTAATTGGGCCACTGACTGCGAAGTCTTGTCCTTCCTCACAGACCAGTATTGAACGCGTTCACCTGCATCAATTTGTCACTAATGAAGTTGCGTTTGCTGAGCCTGGGAACTCGGTGCTAAGTTGCAGAAAAAATACAGACTTGTTGCATTTGCCTGAAAGATGCACCTTTTTTTTGAGATTATTAACAGTGTTAAATCTAGCCCAGTTTGGCATGATAAACTACTGTAATGATTGTGTGTATTCGCACCCTGAAAATAATTAAATAGCTGTCCAAAAAGACACGGTGCAAAAAAAATGTTGTCCAAAAACATGCAGTGTCCAAATATGACAGGCAGTTTGCATTTGGACCCATAAAAATAATAGCTCTCCAAAAAGATACAGTACATAAAATAATAATTTTGTAGACTTCTAGGGTGTCCGAAAACATGCAGTGTTTGAATATGTACAGTCAGTATGGTACCACCAGAAAAAAGAGCTGTTCAAATTACACCAATATTATCGTGTTGTGCCTGTTTCCTTTTTGACATGTCAAAAGGCAGCTTCATCAGTGCATTGAATGTCCTCCCACAAATTGTTATGGTCAATGACCAGTGATAAAATGACTGACCACTGAAAGACAAAATGACTGACGACTAAAACACAAAGTGACTGACCACTAAAAACATGAATTGACCGATCATGGAAAGTCAAAATAACACTGTACAACAGCAGAATACTCTGGAGAAATCCTGGATTGGGATGAGCTTGGGAAATACTGAGAGGGATGTGGGAGAATGGACAGACAAGGAACATCTGCTGAGTGTACTCACAGTGTGATGATGGTGAGGAGGTGTCAGTTGAGTTAGTGGTGGAGTAAGTTGTTCTCATTTAGAAGCCAGATCCAAGATGTTGGACGGGTCTGTGAAAGGTTACCTCCATCCCTGTATGTGATTTGTAGTATTACGCAGAAAACAGAGATCACCGTGATAGTAATAGTAATTTTCACTTGCATAAATTTGTAGTCTGTGAGCCAGATATAACCTCTGCCTCTAGGAAAGTACGCATGATCACGAACCACTCAGGCCACAATGAGGAGGTGGACACCAGTGACAGTAGCTAGATGGGACACAACAGGCCATGGCCAAGGGCCACACCAATGACAGGGCCACTCAGACCATGGCTAGGGGGCCACACCAGTGACAGGAGCCTATCAGGCCATGATGGGAGGGGGGGGCACACCAGTGACAAGGTCACTCAGGCCATGGCCAGGGGGTCACACCAATGACAGGGGTCACCTGTTCCTACACTCATCTTTATTGTGATCTGTCATTCTTCCCAAACAGTTTTCCCACCCGCAGTTGTGATCTTCCTCTCTCCCACATTCTTCCCATCTTAGTAGTGATCTGCCCCTCTTCATGTAGCCTGGCTGTCTTAACCCTCTTTGTTGGTTCATCTCCTTTGCACCAGGTGACCTCCCTGCATCTTCCAAGTAATCAGTATAAATCATTGTGCTGAGATGCACTGTAGTGCTCGGATATAGTGTCATGTTAAAATGGGATATGGCCAAAAGCCTTCCCAGTCAAGAGCCTCTCATCAAAAGCCCTCTGGTCAAAAGCCCTCCAGATCAAAAACCCTTGGTCAAAAGCCCTCATGATCGAAAGCCCTTAGTCAAAATCCTCCTGATCATAAGACCACTAGATCAAAAGCCTTTGGTCACAATCATCCTGGTCATAAGACCACTAGATCAAAAGCCTTTGGTCACAATCCTCCTGGTCATAAGACCACTAGAGCAAAAGACTGGTCACAATCCTCCTGGTCATAAGACCACTAGATCAAAAGCCTTTGGTCATAATCCTCCTGGTCATAAGACCACTAGATCAAAAGTCCACTGTTGCTAATCCATTATGTCTGCACATTTTGCGAATTCAAGAACAAGTAAATAAAGTGTGTGTGTGTCACTGTGTGTGTGTGTGCGTGTGTGTGTGTGTGTGTGTGTGTGTGTGTGTGTGTGTGTGTGTGTGTGTGTGTGTGTGTGTGTGTGTGTGTGTGTGTGTCAATGCGTGTGCATGTATGTGTGTGTGTGCATGCATACGTGCATGCATATGTGCATGAATGCATGTATGTAACATGCACACATCATGTTTTATAACCACAAGTAAATAAATTTGTACACACATCATGCATAAAAAGTACAATTGTACAACATTTTCTCTTGACTTTATTTGTGTGCTGTTTCTCCTGCCCTGTCATTATGTCTGACAACAAGCTGTCCCTGTCCGGTGACTGGTAGCTCCAAGATAACACCATAGTCCACCTGTATGGTCAGTACATCTCCACTGACCACAGCTGTCATGGTCAGCTGGCCTAGCTGGTTGATTGCTTGACCACTCATTCCTGGCCCCACCAACACCTGCCTCATTAGAGGGAAGGCGTTGGCCACCTGTGTTCACCTGGCCAGGTGTGTGAGAAAGCACTTAGCAGGTGCAAAAAGCCACTGGTGTCTTTGAGCATGCAATGATGACTGAGACATTGTGTGGCACTATGACATTTCTGTCTTGTTGTTGCATCAGTAACTTGTCTTGTGTTGTCTCACATAGTCCTCATTATAGTATCCCGATACTATTATTACTATATGCTATATTCCATCAGTAACTTGTCTTGCGTTGTCTCACATAGTGCTCATTATAGTATCGTGTTAGTATTATTACTATTATTATTATATGCTATATATATATAAACTTGTTCCATCAGCAGTGGTGGCCGTCATCATTAATTAATGTGCTTCCTGAAGATCACGTCAACTCTCTCTCAATGTCAGGTAAACTCTTGTTCAAGGCCAGGTCATCCTTTATGAGGTCAGGTTTTTGACGTCAGGTCACCTTTTTGATGTCAGGTCAACTGTTTCATCCAGGTTAGGTCAACTATTTATCAGAGTCAGGTCAAGTATTTATCAAGAACTGGTCAACTATTTCTCAAGGTCAGGTCAACTCTTTCTCGTGGCCGGGTCAAATCTTTTACCAGGTCAGGTTAACTCTTTCTCAAAGTCAGGTCAACTCTTTCTCCAGGTCAGGTCAACTCTTTCTCCAGGTCAGGTCAACTCTTTCTCCAGGTCTGGTCGACTCTTTCTCTCGATGTCATGTCAACTCTTCAGATCAGGTTAACTCTTTCTTCAGGTCAGGGGAACTCTTTCTCTGGGTCAGGTCAAATCTTTCTTCAGGTTAGGTCAACTTCTCAGGTCAGGTCAACTCTTTCTCCAGGTCAGGTCAAGTCTTTCTTCAGGTCAGGTTAACTCTTTCTCCAGGTCAGGTCAATTATCCAGGTCAGGTCAACTCTCCAGGTCAGGTCAACTCTTCAGGTCAGGTCAACTTTCTCCAGGTCAGGTCAACTCTTTCTCCAGGTCAGGTCAACTCTTTCTTCAGGTCAGGTCAACTCTTCAGGTCAGGTCAACTCTTTCTCCAGGTCAAGTCAACTCTTTTAACTACTTCTCAAGGTAGGTCAGTTCTTTCTTAATATCTGGCCAACTCGTTCTCAAAGTCAGGTCAACTATTTTTCCAGGTCAGGTCAACTCTTTCTCAAACTCTCAACTTATTCACTGTCAACATGTCAGATGTTTTGCATAGTTCTTTACAAAGTTTGTTATATTGTACATTTAATTACCCAGCATTTATTTAGTTTAATTTAAATGTGTATGTCCATGTCGCAGGTGTAGTTATAATAGTATCCTTCATTAGCTACAATATTTATATACCTAACATAACTTGTAATAACTCTCATGACCCAAACCAGTTGCTATTGCCCAATCTGTCATGCTCCCTAACTGCCTACTGAATATGCTGGACTTTAGCTACACATGTGGTGCCATCTACTGGATAATTGTGTGCTACATGTCACTTTAAACCTTACTCAGTCTGCTACACACCAGGAGTACTTGTTGTTTACTGGAAACTTTAATTAGCGCCTTTTGAAAATATGAAGGGATAACGTTTTGAACAACATATTTATTATGTTCAGAGGTTGGTATTTTATATTGTTTGTGAATGTGGTTTGTCTGTGATGTGCTTTTGGAGCATCCATGATATTTCAACATGGCAGATGCATAAATGATAGACACTATTTTATTCAATCTATTAAACATACATATTATTACCATACCGACTACTTCATTCGGTAATCGTACATATTTCACTCAGAACATATTTTATAAATAATCAAAACGATCATTGATCACACAAGATTGTAATTTATTAATTGATCGGAACGTTAATCAACCAATCATCGATAGCATTGATAAATTGGAAAAACACTAGTCCTCTCCGTAGTAGACCTAATAATGACACATTTCCACGCAAAACGTCACTGACACTACGTGCATCTTTTAGACTGACTGTGCACATTTGTGAGGTGATTGTGTGTCTCATTTGCCATTGATGTCCCGTCTTCAGTTTGATTAGTCAGTGTTATCAGGCATACGGAGGATATTATGGGCTACAACATGTACTTGGAGATCTCTATAAAATGGGAATTATTCAGCAGTATTGGGTTTGGCAATACTCAAAATAATTGACTATTTCCCTGCAAAAACCAGATGGTGTTACAGTGAAACAATTAAATTATATAAAATTTCTTTTAATTAAACCCTTAACCTTCCTTCTTAATCAAATATTACGTACTGAAATCTTCCCAGATAGGATGAAAATTGTGAAAGTAATTCATATCTTTAAAAATGATGACGAAACGTTGTTTTGTAACTTCAGACTGACATCTCTGCTACCTGTAATCTCTAAGGTTATTGAAAAAGTTATGCATATTCAGATATATTCATATTTTGCAGAACACCAACTTTTTTGACCTATTTCAATTTGTACTCCAGCCCTTGCGATTATATGTATTGAAAGAAAATTTGCACCAAAAGAAAAATGTGCCAGCCACATGCGAATATAACATAAGCCTATGCGTAGCTGTCGTCTTTTGCTAATAACTTCATTATTTCACATCAGATCAACTAGTGCTTATCACCAATCGATCCGGCATTACATTTGGATTCAAATAAATGTTGTTTTGCGAAAATTACATTGAACATGTTGCCGCGCCGACATTTAAAAGGTGAAAGATTTGCGAATTTTAAGCTCACTCGCTACTCATGCCATTAATTTAGTTTCTAATATTTTATTTGATGCGTATGCAGGATATTTTGGCATATTGTGGTTCTTAACTGCAAACAAATATCATCTACACAACAAATAATATTGTATTGATAACTTGTACCGAATAATTTGAGTATTTGCTTACCGTTAAAAGTGGATCTCCTCATCGCACTAAAATAGACTGATCCACACAACCTTAGCAATGGATGCTAGTACAAGTCGATCTTTGGTATGAGGGACGCATGATGCTTGTCATTAACTGACACAGTTTTCTGCCTAGGTCGAATTTGAAGCCCTGCCCTTCTTTTTTGCATTGTACCCCAACTTGTGGCTACAGACAGTTACACGATGAATATTAATTTGAGAGTGTGCAAGCGCCCCGATCTTGAAAGACATCCCGATTGTGCCACGTGCACGGTTACATTTTTCAGCAATCCAAAGCGATTGGGAATGGGATACAAAGTTGAAATCGGGTCGCTTGCAGACATCAAGCCACACGTTCAGTTCTATTGTTCAAGCGCCCATATCTCGACACCTATCACGATCGCTGTTAAATTCTTAATCGTGTGCCAACAAATATTAAAATATGTTGATTTGAGGAAGCGCCAACCTTCGAATGTGGACAGATCAGATTTATATTTATTTAAATGTCATTAAAAAAATTACTATGTTGCTTGTACAATTAAAATTTTCAAAATCGAACGTAACAGTATATCTCAATTATGTTAAACCTAGCCCAAAGGAATTTGGCAAAAATATTACCTGTATAATATTCTCTGTGTATGTTGAATATTAGGCAGATTGACACAAATTAAAAAGTTATGTAAAGCTGAATATTATGTTTTGTTCTACAATGCCCGAGCCTATATTATAGTACATAAATATACGTATACACTGTGTACATAATATACTATATGTAAGTGGTATGATATCAAACTACAACCTGTACACTCCTACTACATCTCATGTATTTAATTTAGTCGCGTGTCGCAAGTGCCCTTTTCACAACAGCTCATTGCGCTCTATGTGCCCTTTTACTAAAATGGCAACTTGCCCTTTGAAAACCTGGGCAGAACACTGTCACATTTTGCTAAACACCCTTTGTGCTATTTTCGCTGTTTGTTATCCCACTTTACATGATAAAATATGTTTTATGTATACTGCAACATGTATGTGTTATGTTAAAAAGATTAGGGAATTATGAAATATAGCAAATAACAGGTATGTCGGCAAACGGCGCTGCTACGCCCAAGTCTGACCGACGAGAATATGTTGGCGTATCGTTGCTATTTAGGCTGACTTTCAAATTGTGTTTACGATCTATGGATACTCATGGGAAATGGTATTTATTATATAATATCTATTTACTCTTCTTTGGGAATAATGTACATATGTACGTTATATGTCAAATTAAAGCAAAGGTAATATCACATAATAAAGTAGTGTCAATGGTGGAATGCACGGCGGGCCGAGATCGACGACAATAACTTTGATAAGAACATATGTTGGTTGTACTTTTTGATATGTGACCAAATAATTTTGAAATGTACACTAATGTATTTTAAAACGAATTTCCAAAATTACAAAGAAACAGGTTTGTGTCAAATATGCGATTACAGATATGCGATTACAGATAGTTATAATTAAACAAAGTAAGCTATATTTCTCACAGAACTTAACTCTCTAACATTAGAAATATCCGATTATTTCTTCATGTAATTACTTTATTATCTTGTAACGGTTGTTCTGGTTTCAGGTTAAGAACGGTTTTTATTTTGACAATTTCCCTGACTCAAGGTAATCAGGGAAAGGAAACCCATTCACAAAAAGTCATACGAAAACCAAACAACATGACATAGCTCAATAAAACTTGTTTTAATGTCCACATATCAAATTTGTTTCTAGGTGTTCATATTTTTATTTGCCCGAGTTATAGTTTTAAATTTTTTGCTTGTCTCCTGCCAGGTGCTTAACTGCCAAAACATAATTTTGAAAACATAATATCTCGAAAACTATCATTCATATCCATCTCATATTTTGCATAATTGTACATGCTGTTGTCCTTGGATAGGTGTAATATTGTGAGATTCAAGATATTAATTAAAAAGTTGTATTAGCTCAAAATGCTTGCCCAATCCTAACTAATATACATAAATGACTCAAGATAGATGAAACCAGAATTGAAAGAGTTCAAAACTTTAATATTCTAAGTGTAACATTGCAAGGAAACCTAAGCTGGGACATATTAAAAATATTTCAATCAAATGTTCTAAATTAATTGGGATATAAATTATGGCCTAATGATTTGGGGTTTTTAATGTAACAGAATCATCAATCTACAGAAAAAAGCAGTTGGAATAATATGCTTATGTAAATATGATTCACATACTGAGCTGATGTTTAAGAAACTAAAAATTCTTAAAGTAGCAGACATGCTGCAAATACTGGAATTGAAATCTTATTATAAATATGTGCACATGACATTACCAGTATATTTACAAAACTTACCGTTTACTTTAAATATAAATGTTCACAACCTTAATACATGACAACACCCATACAAATAGGGCTAAACATGACTTTGTCTAACAGTGCATTAGGTAGGACATTCCAGTACAAATAAACAACACTGCACATCACATAAGGAACAACATTTTAATACATCTATACAAATAGGGCTAAACATGACTTTGTCTAACAGTGCATTAGGTAGGACATTCCAGTACAAATAAACAACACTGCACATCACATAAGGAACAACATTTTAATACATCTATACAAATAGGGCTAAACATGACTTTGTCTAATGGTGCATTAGGTAGGACATTCCAGTACAAATAAACAACACTGCACATCACATAAGGAACAACATTTTAATACATCTATACAAATAGGGCTAAACATGACTTTGTCTAATGGTGCATTAGGTAGGACATTCCAGTACAAATAAACAACACTGCACATCACATAAGGAACAACATTTTAATACATCTATACAAATAGGGCTAAACATGACTTTGTCTAACGGTGCATTAGGTAGGACATTCCAGTACAAATAAACAACACTGCACATCACATAAGGAACAACATTTTAATACATCTATACAAATAGGGCTAAACATGACTTTGTCTAATGGTGCATTAGGTAGGACATTCCAGTACAAATAAACAACACTGCACATCACATAAGGAACAACATTTTAATACATCTATACAAATAGGGCTAAACATGACTTTGTCTAATGGTGCATTAGGTAGGACATTCCAGTACAAATAAACAACACTGCACATCACATAAGGAACAACATTTTAATACATCTATACAAATAGGGCTAAACATGACTTTGTCTAATGGTGCATTAGGTAGGACATTCCAGTACAAATAAACAACACTGCACATCACATAAGGAACAACATTTTAATACATCTATACAAATAGGGCTAAACATGACTTTGTCTAATGGTGCATTAGGTAGGACATTCCAGTACAAATAAACAACACTGCACATCACATAAGGAACAACATTTTAATACATCTATACAAATAGGGCTAAACATGACTTTGTCTAATGGTGCATTAGGTAGGACATTCCAGTACAAATAAACAACACTGCACATCACATAAGGAACAACATTTTAATACATCTATACAAATAGGGCTAAACATGACTTTGTCTAATGGTGCATTAGGTAGGACATTCCAGTACAAATAAACAACACTGCACATCACATAAGGAACAACATTTTAACACATCTATACAAATAGGGCTAAACATGACTTTGTCTAATGGTGCATTAGGTAGGACATTCCAGTACAAATAAACAACACTGCACATCACATAAGGAACAACATTTTAATACATCTATACAAATAGGGCTAAACATGACTTTGTCTAATGGTGCATTAGGTAGGACATTCCAGTACAAATAAACAACACTGCACATCACATAAGGAACAACATTTTAACACATCTATACAAATAGGGCTAAACATGACTTTGTCTAATGGTGCATTAGGTAGGACATTCCAGTACAAATAAACAACACTGCACATCACATAAGGAACAACATTTTAACACATCTATACAAATAGGGTTAAACATGACTTTGTCTAACGATGCATTAGGTAGGACATTCCAGTACAAATAAACAACACTGCACATCACATAAGGAACAACATTTTAACACATCTATACAAATAGGGCTAAACATGACTTTGTCTAACGGTGCATTAGGTAAGACATTCCAGTACAAATAAACAACACTGCACATCACATAAGGAACAACATTTTAATACATCTATACAAATAGGGCTAAACATGACTGTCTAATGGTGCATTAGGTAGGACATTCCAGTACAAATAAACAACACTGCACATCATACAAGGAACAACATTTTAACACATCTATACAAATAGGGCTAAACATGACTTTGTCTAATGGTGCATTAGGTAGGACATTCCAGTACAAATAAACAAGACGGCACATCACATAAGGAACAACATTTTAACACATCTATACAAATAGAGCTAAACATGACTTTGTCTAACGATGCATTAGGGAGGACATTCCAGTACAAATAAACAACACTGCACATCAGATTCTAAATTAAGTAAACTTATTTATTCTTTGAGATTTTGTCATCAGTTATTGGTAACGTAATTGAAATACTTGTCAAACCCTTACTGCATTGGAAATTATTAACTCGTGTTATTATTTTTCGAAAGTGTTTAAGTGAGCCAAATGTAACTTGTTGAAAATTACAATTTTGGGGTGGTTGCTACGAGAGCGACCAACAATGGTCTTGGTGGTAGTCTCCCACACCCCTTTTTACCTTATCTACAGCAATATGACAGTCGATGGTTAGGATATTGTCAATTCGTTATTCCGTACATTAAATCATTATTCTTCTATTTTATGTTATACATTTTAGCTAATAACCCATGTATGTATTACCTGCTATTTTTGCAACACATCATTTCATAATTGAGCTGTAGGTATTTATGTTTTTAAAATTGTAACATTTTGTTTTATATGTTGGTCGAATAAACACTTCCGATTTCGATTGGCAGTGCATCTTGAAATGAACGGGAGCCATACAAAATGACTACAATAACTTATATATCACCCGCCAGAATTAGTTTTGGTAGAAGGTTCAATACGGTATATATAATATGTATTTATATACTTTTGTTTCATGACTGGGCCTATTCAGTAGTCCTATGTTACGCAGCCACCCTTTCATCAAAGACTAAGTGACCATGTTAGGCAGGTGGTCGCTCTACAGACGGATGCCAAGTTAACCTTCTACTGGCCTGTTAGTAAGACAGATACACCCAGTTATTGTCTAGATATGGATTGATCTGTGTGCGCAGAAACGTCACCATACTTGGTTGATAAGATAATGTGGAGGCTTCTATTTGACCAGTCTGCCACTCAGTTGGATGTTCTGAGATAACACAGCGTTCTGTTTCTAGTTCTAGTTCAACAACTAGAAACAGTCTGCCACTCAGTTGGACGTTCTGAGATAACACAGCATAAAATAATATACACTATTGTCGTAATGTGCTTCCGTCAACCACTGTCAACCACTGATACAGTTTCCTGAGTGGTCCCATTTCTCGACTCATCCCATTTCCTTAATGCACGCATCACTGGGTAATCCCACTTGTACTACAGTTTCATGATTATGCTCATATATGTAATCTTACTGTCTTAGGTTCATGATGGTGCCTGTGTGTGATCTTTCTGTCCTAGGTTCATGATGGTGCTTATGTGTGTGATCTTTCTGTCCTAGATTCATGGTTGTGCTCATATGTGATCTTTCTGTCCTAGCTTCATGATGGTGCTTATGTGTGTGATCTTTCTGTCCTAGATTCATGGTGGTGCTCATATGTCTGATCTTTCTGTTGTAGGTTCATGATGGTGCTCATATGTCTGATCTTTCTGTCCTAGGTTCATGATGGTGCTCATATGTCTGATCTTTCTGTCCTAGGTTCATGACGGTGCTCATATGTCTGATCTTTCTGTCCTAGGTTCATGATGGTGCTCATATGTCTGATCTTTCTGTCCTAGGTTCATGACGGTGCTCATATGTCTGATCTTTCTGTCGTAGGTTCATGATGGTGCTCATATGTCTGATATTCAGCGTATTGTCAACAATAGACCAATATACAAGCTTTGCAAATGAAACACTATTTTGGATGGTAAGTGCAAACTGTCTGACAGGTTGTGTTTGAATGAGTTGTTACACACTGTCGACTTTGCTTTCTAGAATCATATTAGATCACAGCAGTTTGATTTTACTAAGCAGGTGATTCATTTTAGGACATTAGACAACTTGCTTTATATTTAAATGTTACTCAATTACCTGAAAGTAGCTAAATGCATCATCACTTGGTATCTTGCGAAAACTTCTATGTGTTGGACAGTGACAATCAATAACATTTCCTGGCATAATAATATTTTGCATATACAGTAAAACCTGTCCAAAATGGTCATCGTCGGGACTGCGCACAATTACCGTTATAGGGAGGTTGCCGTTATGGAGAGTTTCATGACTTGGATACTCAATAGGTGGAGCCACAGTATTATGAATGGTTACGTTGACATTCGCTAGTTGGTACTCTCGTGAACAATACAAACCTAGAGTTTACAATGATATTAAATAATACACTACACAACTTGCTATATTTAATTGATGTTCCCTTTTTCTTTTGGGCCATGGTGAAATCAATCACGCCCACCAAGTAAAGGCAAACAGAAAAAGCTTTGATGTCCAAAAGGAAACATGAGGGTGTGAACGAATGCAAGCCAAGTGTTGGCCCAGATTTGCTCAGGGGATTATCAATACAATTTGAGCTACAGGCCATTGTAATATTTACCTAGGCAGTCTCTCCAGCTACACCAAGCCACCTAGGTAAACAATGGCCTGGTTCCATCTGTGGCTTCTCTGAGCTCACTTGGACATCAAAGCTGACCATTATATGCAATAGACAGGTTACCATTATGGACAGGTAGTGGGCAGTGCAAACTAATAGGAAGTCATTCCGGACTTTCAAAAGTGACCGTTGTATCCAGGTTATCATTATGGACAGGTGGCCGCTAACACAGGTTTTACTGTATACAAGGCATCGTGTTCATGTCCACACCACTGCCACGTGTTTCAGGAGATGGTTCTTGTTGTGTTCTTTGGCCTTGAGTACGTCATCCGGCTGTGGTCAGCCGGGTGTCGCAGCAAGTACATGGGTCTGGCCGGACGCTTCAGGTTCGCCAGGAAACCCATCTCCATCATAGGTGAGCATTCCTAGAAATATACCTGTATCTTGTCCTTCTTCTGTTAAGTGTGCAATCCGACATTGGAGCTGTGGTGGTGTAGTGACTATAGTTATCAACACTTCTCACTAAGCAAGATGGAAAATAATGTTACCCCCGGTATGTGTTTGTAGATCTAGTAATAAGTAGAGAAATGCATATTTTCTATGTTAATTAATTCCTTGAATGTTTCATATATGCTACACAGTACACAGTAGTGCCCTCTAGTGAAACTGGTACACACTATCTGCCATATTGACAATGTAAGAAGAATGTTGGAGTTATGCACTCAGGAGAAGCTAATAACATGTTGAGCATGTTTGTTGATACTGGACTATAATTTTATGATGTCTTTTTAAAGGAAGTGTATAAGAACCTTCTTGTATATTAAATTAGTGTTCGTCAAAGCTTTTAGAACCATCACATCACAAAAATCGTAACCATTCTGACGACTATCTTATGAGAACACGGAGTGGGAACGTAGCACTTGATACCACACTGTAAGATTCACACTGGACAAAAGGACAAAACCCCCAAGAACAACATGTGCTGGACGATAAACAAAATAGGAAGTCCAGACTGTCATCAGACCTGCGTAGACACAACCAGCAGGTGATTGGAGCCAGACTCAAGGAGCACTAGAACAGGAGGACCCTACTCATAGCTGCAGGAGAACAGAGAAACAACAAGGAACAAAACATTACAAAGATGCCACAATGTTGGCCAAAGATGATAACTTCTGGTGCAGGAAGATCAGTGAAACAATTAAAAAATGGTCAAACAATCTGACCCATCAATAAAGACTTGATACAACCTTTCCACGATGTTCATGGAGTTACTGTCATGTGACAACCACCACATGACAGCAGAGAACAGCTCACAATGACACAGAATAAGGGACTATGTTGGTACCAAAAGTTTCATTGTGCACCAAATCTATACATTACCATCGTGTTCACACAGAAAAGTTTAAGCAATTTAACTTTAAACTGGTTCATGACGTACAATTGTTTGCAACGCCATGCGTCCTATCTACAGTTTTTGCAAGCTACGTAATTGTCCTACATGTGAAGATAAACTGCTTAGGTAAACCGTTTTAAATCTGTGTGAACACAAAATTAAAAACACCTGTATAGTTCCTTCAAAATAGATGTGTTGTCAGTCATAATTACTTGATACTTGACTCAGTCTGTAGTTTGCCATGACCATTATAGCACTAACACCAGCTAAAGTTGACTATATTTAAGTGTCAGTTTCACAGAAATATCAAAGCGACGTAGGAGGCAAACATTATGGTGGGCATTTTGTCAGTACATTTTCAAATTATTCTGTAAAAAGTCTGATTAAAAGAAAGTCTTGTCCGACTTATGTTTCAGATCTCATAGTTGTCGTTGCTTCCATCATCGTACTCACAGTCGGCTCTAACGGCCAAGTGTTTGCAACATCGGCCATAAGGTCAGTACATCATTGTGTTCACAGTCGGCTCTAACGGCCAAGTGTTTGCAACATTGGCCATCAGGTCAGTACATCATTGTGTTCACAGTCGGCTCTAATGGCCAAGTGTTTGCAACATTGGCCATCAGGTCAGTACATCATTGTGTTTACAGTCGGCTCTAACGGCCAAGTGTTTGTAACATCGGCCATAAGGTCAGTACATCATTGTGTTCACAGTTAGCTTTAACGGCCAAGTGTTTGCAACATTGGCCATCAGGTCAGTACATCATTGTGTTCACAGTCGGCTCTAACGGCCAAGTGTTTGTAACATCGGCCATAAGGTCAGTACATCATTGTGTTCACAGTTAGCTTTAACGGCCAAGTGTTTGTAACATCAGCCATAGGTCAGTACATCATTGTGTTCACAGTTAGCTTTAACGGCCAAGTGTTTGCAACATCAGCCATAGGTCAGTACATCATTGTGTTCACAGTTAGCTTTAACGGCCAAGTGTTTGCAACATCAGCCATAGGTCAGTACATCATTGAGTTCACAGTCGGCTCTAATAGCTAAACTGTAATAATTAGATGAAATGGGACCTTTTACTTGTTGTTTGATCATGGAAATAGCACTGATGGTAAAGATTATATAACTCTGCCAGACAAGAAATAAAATCATTGTACCGTAATTAGCTGACAGCCAACTTAATTAAGTAACCAGATTGTTCTGCCAGAATGTCTTAATATGGTGTGCTCATTGCCTCGTGGTTATGTGTTCTTCAGTTGTTTTCAGTTTCTTGCTTTAAATATGTTTTGGCACTGACTAATTTTTTAATTAATATGTTTTTTAATGGAGGGTTATTGATACGTATGATCCGCAGTCTTGCAGATTACACAACCTAGAAAATGCACTCAGACTTGGTGATTATACACTATACAACCTAAATAGTGCACCGAAGCTTGAGGATTGTACAGCCTAAATAGTGCACTCAGATTCAAGTATTACACAACCTAAACAGTGCACTCAGATTTGAGGATCACACAACCTAAATAATAATGCACTCAATAATTAGAAAGACTGCTGTATCATAGACATATTACATGAGTGCATGTATCACTGGTGTAGCATGAGTGTGTCAGCAATGTATCATTGGTGTACTGAGCATGTATCAGTGATGTAGCACTGGTGTATCATGATTTTGTGGGTGTATCGTGGTTAATTCATGTGTGTACCACTGGTATATCATGGTTGTGTAATGTGTATTATGGATGTTCAGTGGGTGTATCATGGCTGTATAACGTGTGTACCAGAGGTGTTGTTTCAGAGGGATTCAGTGTGTGTATTGCGACTGTATCATGGTGTACCACTGGTGTTGTTTCACATGGGTTCAGCAGGTGTATCATGGCTGTATCACGTGTACCGCTGGTTTTGTTTTAGATGGGGTTCAGTGGGTGTATTGCAGCTGTGTCAATGTACCACTGGTGTTGTTTCAGAGGGGTTCAGCAGTTGTATCACGGCTGCATCATATGTACCATTGGTGTTATTTTAGAGGGGTTCAGTGGGTGTATCATTGCTGTATCACGTGTACCGGTGGGGTTGTTTCAGAGGGGTTCAGTGGGTGTATTGCAGCTGTGTCAATGTACCACTGGTGTTGTTTCAGAGGGGTTCAGCAGTTGTATCACGGCTGCATCATATGTACCATTGGTGTTGTTTTAGAGGGGTTCAGCAGTTGTATCACGGCTGCATCATATGTACCATTGGTGTTGTTTTAGAGGGGTTCAGTGGGTGTATTGCAGCTGTGTCAATGTACCACTGGTGTTGTTTCAGAGGGGTTCAGCAGTTGTATCATGGCTGCATCATATGTACCATTGGTGTTGTTTTAGAGGGGTTCAGTGGGTGTATTGCAGCTGTGTCAATGTACCACTGGTGTTGTTTCAGAGGGGTTCAGCAGTTGTATCACGGCTGCATCATATGTACCATTGGTGTTGTTTTAGAGGGGTTCAGTGGGTGTATTGCAGCTGTGTCAATGTACCACTGGTGTTGTTTCAGAGGGGTTCAGCAGTTGTATCGCTGCATCATATGTACCATTGGTGTTGTTTTAGGGGTTCAGTGGGTGTATTGCAGCTGTGTCAATGTACCACTGGTGTTGTTTCAAGGGGTTCAGCAGTTGTATCACGGCTGCATCATATGTACCATTGGTGTTGTTTTAGAGGGGTTCAGTGGGTGTATTGCAGCTGTGTCAATGTACCGCTGGTGTTGTTTCAGAGGGGTTCAGCAGTTGTATCACGGCTGCATCATATGTACCATTGGTGTTGTTTTAGAGGGGTTCAGTGGGTGTATTGCAGCTGTGTCAATGTACCACTGGTGTTTTTTCAGAGGGGTTCAGCAGTTGTATCACGGCTGCATCATATGTACCATTGGTGTTGTTTTAGAGGGGTTCAGTGGGTGTATTGCAGCTGTGTCAATGTACCACTGGTGTTGTTTCAGAGGGGTTCAGCAGTTGTATCACGGCTGCATCATATGTACCATTGGTGTTGTTTTAGAGGGGTTCAGTGGGTGTATTGCAGCTGTGTCAATGTACCACTGGTGTTGTTTCAGAGGGGTTCAGCAGTTGTATCACGGCTGCATCATATGTACCATTGGTGTTGTTTTAGAGGGGTTCAGTGGGTGTATCATGGCTGCATCACGTGTACCGGTGGTGTTGTTTCAGAGGGGTTCAGTGGGTGTATTGCAGCTGTGTCAATGTACCACTGGTGTTGTTTCAGAGGGGTTCAGCAGTTGTATCATGGCTGCATCATATGTACCATTGGTGTTGTTTTAGAGGGGTTCAGTGGGTGTATTGCAGCTGTGTCAATGTACCGCTGGTGTTGTTTCAGAGAGGTTCAGCAGTTGTACGGGTGCATCATATGTACCATTGGTGTTGTTTCAGAGGTTCAGTGGGTGTGTCATGGCTGTATCACATGTACCGGTGGTGTTGTTTCAGAGGCGTTCGCTTCCTACAGATCCTGCGCATGCTGCATGTAGACAGACAGGGAGGGACGTGGAGACTCCTGGGTTCCGTTGTTTACATCCACAGACAGGTAACATAACACGTGTCTCAGTCATGGTATTGACACATTTGACACCCTGTTATTACTAGCACCTATATAATTTACAAGATTTTATTGCTGTATTTATTTTAAATTGTTCTTATTAGTAGTATTTTTAATACCTTATTAAGTTTTCATTATTATTATTTTTTTGTAATTCTACACTTTTATATTTTAGTATGTTGTGTAGCGCCATACATATAACATATTCTTAACAGTGACATGATAAAATGTAGGTATAGCGCCATACATGTAACATATTCTTAACAGTGACATGATCAAATGTAGGTGTAATTGTACAAAGGGCCCATGTAGACTAGCTGGGCTGAATTACTGTGTCTTGTCAAATAGTGACTTTATATGATTTTTTATATTTAATTAGTGAATCTTATAATTTTTATAACTTATTTATTTTCTTTTTTTAACTTATTACCTTATTTAATTTAAATTTATCTACAGTAATTCCTCTCTTCAGCGGACCCTCTGACGAGGGGACACCCACTATGTCGGGACAGTTTGTTAATGTACGGACCGTTTTGCCATGATGAGGGGACACCTCATGTACTCGGACAGGATATTTTGATTATATGTCCCTCCTAAGACGGACAGTATCATTATTCAAAGATTTGTTTAGAAAATGGCGGACATACAGCTTGGTGTGTGTCAATGGTAACACCAAGTACATGTGTACCCATAACAACGAGCTTGTCTTCCTTGCTGTAAACGTTGTGTTTGTCCAAACTACTTAGAGGTCCTTTGATTACGCTCTGTAAACTTTAGGCAGAGTGAAAATGGAGGAAGGTATTGTTAATTTTGTGCTGGTATTAATTCACATTTGCCACTGGTGATGCCATGATGGCTTCCCCGTTCACGCCTCCAGCCCCAGTCAGGGCTTTGGCTTGGTGTCGCCTTTTCATCTTGTAAATTGCAATTAAGATTCACAAATACAATGTATAAAAGGTTCACCTCAATTATTTTCAATGTAGCCCAATATTAAGCCTAAACTGAGGTGAAATAATAAACAAGCATCATCAAAATTATTTATGCTGCGCTACGCCAAACGGCAAATATTACCAGTGCCTGGAAAAGATGAACTGGTTACCAGCGTATGAAACGGTGGAACGCATTATAAAGTGACGCACAATTTGTGCATTAATTAATCTTTCGAAATTGGATGAAAAATGAAGTGATTCAATTAACGATTGTACCCGTTACCGTTTTTAATATTTAATTAACGTTCACGCTGCATGTAGCAGCTGATTGAAATATTCTGTTGATCATTTCCAGGTTATGATTTTAGCCGCCAGGGGGCAGCCAAAATCGTCAATTTGCGAATTACTTACGAAGTATTTTAGCTAAAGAATATCCAAATCGTTCAAGAATACCAATTTATAAAATGATGTAACGGAGATGTTTTGTTCGACATTTTTGGTTGAATGCTGCCATATGCACAGCAAATTCTACTGCAACGCCGAGCCGATACCGTTGCGTAGGCTAGTGGCGGTTAATGCGTGACCAGTGCGCGGCTGAGGAAAATCTCAGATCGACAGAGGGAGTCGGGCGGACGATGTGACTTCATGACCAACTGTTTATTTTTTAATACATCACAGTAATAATAAACATATATATATAGTGCTTAATTCCTATCAGTCAATGTATTGCCACATCTTTACCATGTGTTGGTTGTACATACTGGTCAGAAAGCCTCCAATAAGCGGACACCCGCCATGTCAGGACATTTATGCTTGGATACAGATGGACTACTGTACTTATAGTTCTAACTCATTTACTTTTAGAAGTATGTTGAATGACAACAGCCGACTGTATTGTTTCACTAACACATATCAATGTTTTTTCTGAAATGGAATTGACAAGTAAATAGCTTGATTCAACATAAACTACATAAGAAAAATTTGATATTTCTTCACAGGCACTGCCATCATATCATTGATATGCTGATCAAATGTTATCAAAACCACATTCCTCCAGCTCATTTTCTACAAAATGTCCATGTCTTTCTGCACACGCATGTGTTATGAGAAAAAAGTCAAGAATCTCTCTGCCAACTACACCCTTCTAAATATGCATCATTCACTGCCGGTTCATTCCGCCACTGAGCCAGTTAATGTGGCTGATGTATTGCATTCAGCTCACATAAACAAGTTTGTTTCATATTTCAGATATCATCATTTTCTGGGTACTATGTTCAGCCTTTAGACCTCAAGTCAAGTTTGGTCAACCAAACCCATAGCCCATAGACTGACCCTCCAAGTCAACCAAAAGCAGCCCAAAATAACTGCGTAATGCTGCATTGTCCAGTGGTGCCGTCTAGTGGATAGATGTGAAAACACATTAGAAACAATGTTTGGGTCGTACGGACCTCACATTTTCATTTTTTGGGTCAAATAAGTGGGGAAACTTTTTTAATAAGTGGAGACATTTGTTAACCCATTTGATCCTGAAGCTAGTTCAGACGAGTTGCAGCCAGTTCCTGACCATATCCAAGAAATCACTTTGTCAGCATCAGAAAATGACAGGCCTTCGTTTGAAATGGACATAGCTTTATTATTTCTAAATCAATTTTTTTATTAGTTGGTTAATAACATTTATTATATGTGGCATATGGCAAAACATTTCCCAACAAATTCAAATTTGTGTTTCATTTTGTCACTATTTTTCACCAGACATTTTCTCCATGAAGGAGGCAACATCTTAATGAACATGTTGGTTTTATTTTATAAAACCATTTTCCACTGAAAACAATGGTATAAAACTTGTTCACATATGCTGGATAATGATCTCGTTATGTACAATTCTATAGTAACACCTCTATGCAAAAGAACAGAATGGCAGCAGGTGGTATCACTGAGCGGATTTATGCAAATTTTTGAAATATCTTCTGTCAACGATACCTATTTTTGTGCTTCGTTTCGTTTAACAAATAAACCAACAAAGTAAAATAATGAATTTGGTCAACATTTCGATGTAAATTTATTTGTGAAGCAGTTACTGTCGTTGAAATTAATTTGAAGTTTGTTGCCGCCGAAAATGCGTCATGACGTGAAGTGGGCGAAAATAGGTGCCGCTGTTGGGTCTCTCCAATTCGAAGCCTTCAAAGTACAATTTCACGGACAAATATCGCATCAGTTAGCATGCCCGTGCATATTATGTCATCTATCCGCTTGTCTGCCTCCTTGTCAGTATGAAGTAAATTAGTAGAGTTATCCTTAAAAAATTGTCAAAATTTGATGATATTTGCAACTTGTCTGCCATCTTTGGTTTCGATTTACGTGGTGGGTGTAGCCGACTTCTACGTTGAATAACCAATGATCGGCACTGATTTGGTGATTCCTACATGTTTCACAATGACGACAAGATACTGATGTCATTCAGTGTTAATCATCCAATAGCAATCCATAACACTACGGCGCGGGGTTTCTGCGCCAAGTGCAGATTACGACTAGAATTGTATCCCAGATACAAAGGGTAACTACGACTAGAATCGTATCCCAGATACAAAGGGTAACTACGACTAGAATCGTATCCCGCATAAAATGGGTTAAAAACCGCTGAGATCTAAAGGACTAACACAACATGAAGGCTAACTGTGCTCTCGCCCTCTAATGACCACTACTGGCCATACTTGACCAGACATTGATTGACCTGTAGTGACCAGCCCATGCTTGTTACAGGAGTTGATCACAACGCTGTACATAGGCTTCCTTGGCCTCATCTTCTCCTCATACTTTGTCTATCTCGCCGAGAAAGATTCAACGAATGAGAATGGACACACAGACTTCACAAGCTATGCAGATGCCCTCTGGTGGGGAGTGGTGAGTTCATTGTTTCGTGAGCTTTTCTGTTGACTTTCAACTTGTACATTGCTTTGGCATGGTTTACGTTAGTTTTAGTTTTGTTTATTTATCACAGCTGGATATTTAATTTTAATTTACGTTATTTATTTCTGTACATGTACGAGTTAAAAGCACTGGAAGAAACCGACTCCTGCACGTAACTCGGAAGCGTAATTAAAGCAAGGACACAAAAAGCAAGAGTGGCATTTCTCATTTTGAGGAACATTTGGAAGGCAGTTTGGCAAAACAAATCAAGCTTAACACCAAATTGAGGATATTCAATTCAGATGTCAAGTCAGTGTTACTCTATGGCTCGGAGACGGCGAATTACAGAGAAAACACTACAAAGATTACAGCCCTTCATCAACAAATGCCTGCGCAGAATCATACACCTAAAGTGGTCAGACAAGGTATCCAACACTACACTATGAGAATGGACCAAACAGCTACCAATAGAAAACAAAATAAAGAAGAGAAAATGGAGGTGGTTAGGACATACACTGAGGAAACATCACACGACAAGCAATTACATAGAACCCCCCAGGGAAGAGAAGAAGAGGAAGGCTGAGAAACACCTGGCAGAGAGGCACGGAAAGCGAAAGAAAGTAGATGGGAAAAACCTAGAAAGAAATTGAGAAAATGGCATCAAACCGACAACAGAGGAGGACCATGGTCGATGGCCTACACTCCCAGCGAGCAAACAGGCCTAAGAAAGTAAGTAAGTAATGAATTCAAATAATTGGAAAATATAAAAATCTTGTTATCCATGATCCTTTGTATTGACATGCTATGACAGACCATCTAGATTTGGACGATCCTTTGTTATTACAGGCCAGTATAGTGGAATAGGCTATGTAAATACAGTTCCTACTAGTACTTGTTGTTACTTCAGATCACCATGACAACAATAGGCTATGGAGACACAGTTCCTACTTGTACTTGTTGTTACTACATATCACCATGACAACGATAGTCTACAGAGACCCAGTTCCTACTTGTACTTGTTGTTACTACAGATCACCATGACAACGATAGACTATGGAGACCCAGTTCCTACTTGTACTTGTTGTAACTACATATCACCATGACAACGATAGTCTACAGAGACCCAGTTCCTACTTGTACTTGTACAAGTTCTGTTTGAATGAGTTGTTACACACCGTCGACTCTGCTTTCTACAATCACATTGAATCACAACAGTTTGATTTTACTAAGCAGTTTCCAACATGGGGAACTTCCGGTGGTGAATTGGTTTGAATTTGGTGCAACAAACTTGCGAAAATATAAGGATATTTGATCAAGATAAGTGATATTATTGAGTGTATAGCATACATAACGTAATTATAGATATATATTAAACAATATTTTTTGTTAAAAGTTAGCTAGAGGGAGTAATCTAGGGTAGATTAAAAGTAGGCAATTTGCGAGCGATAATTGGGGACGTTAATGTAATCGGAACGTTGTTTACAAAGTAAGTCACTGGCGAAGTTAACGTAACGTGAACGACAATAAAATAGCCTTATTTGAGATAATCGATGTAGTTAGATGAGTAATTAAGACTTGAAATAACAACCTTTTAAAGTGTATATTAGTACACAGGAAACAGTCTTTGTAAAGACTACTTTGTATCTAAGCTTAACTTGAATACATTGTCATCGACATTGTAACTAGGTAAGGCACGGTGTGTCACTGTGTGTAAACAAATATAACTAACTATAACCTAAACAATCTGGTGTAAATTGTACACAGATAAGTCTTTTCAAAGAATTTATAAAAACTATTTTGAACATAAATAAATTCTGATATGGCACCTTGCAAGCGGCAACTCAGGGCAAAACGACACTTAGTTTGCAACGACTGCCAGAGCTGGGTGGATTTTGCGTTGTCTGGCTGTCCAAAATCATGGGCAGATTCCAAAGATGACGGATTCACCTTTCGGTGTATGGGGTGTTTGAGGGTGGAATGTCTGATGAAGGAGGTGTGTAAGTTGACGGATATAGTGAAGGAGATGGAGGAGAGACTCAACATAGAAATAGACGGAGCAGAGAGGGATGACGCGGAGAGAGTTGAGAATTCTACAACACAGAAGGAGCAGAGTTGTGACACGGAGACTGAAGAAAGGAGACTGAGAGGAGGGAAGGTGACCGGTGTGAAGGAACAAGAAATTGAGAAGACAGAGGGACGGAGGAAAAGTGTTCGGCAGAGGAAAAGAAAACGGGTCAGTGGGGATAGATCAACAGGTAGTCAGACTGTAGAGAATGAGGAGAGACGCGACAGCAATACAGGTGGTGAAGAGGTAGATACCACAGAGGCAGTTGGTAAGACTGTGAGACAGAAGACTGAATTTTGCCAGTAATGGGAGGAAGGGGGGCAACATACAGAAACTGTAAGAGGATGGCGATCAATGCACTAGTTGAGCAGATGTGTGAAGAAGAGGGCGTGGGATTCATAGATTTTTGGGGGTACTTTGTTGGGAGAGAAGATATGTACATGAGAGATGGCCTCCATCTAAGTGGAAAGGGGGAAGCAGTATTCTCAGAGAATTTGCTGAGATCTGTTGACAGTGGGACAGGTTGCATCTATTTAAACTAAATTTGCAGGGGGGACTCGCAAAGAAGCCTGAAACTGGAGGTATAGATAAAGACAGCAAAAATAATTCAGCAAAGAACAGTCTGGAAAACTGTTCTGAAGCTGGATATAAATGTGTTTGTTTAAATTATTATAGGAGTTGTGTACAGGCCGCCAGACAAAGACATAAATGTATTCACCTCAATCTTGCATGCTATTTAAAAAAATATCCATAAAGAGAATTGCCTGTGTTATCTCATGGGTGATTTCAAAATCAATCTGCTAAATGTGGATAAACATGTACCTAGCTCAGAATTTCTTGAATGTATGTATACCATGTCATATATTCCTCTCATTAGCAAGCCAACTAGAGTAACTGCTATTTCTGCCACACTTATTGACAACATTTTTACTAATAACCTAACTATAAATAGCACAGAAACCTGTTCTGGTATACTATATACAGATATATCAGATCATTTTCCTGTCTTCTATGTCGATAACAATAGTTGTTCAACTTATGTAAACACAACATACATAACTAAGAGGTTTTATACCGATCAGAACATAGCAAAGTTTACAACAAGTCTAACTAATGCTGACTGGTCTCTTGTTACTTCTGAGCTTGATGACCCAAATAAAGCATATGCTGCTTTCTATTCACAGTTTGGTAAGCAATATCTTAACTGCTTTCCTGAAGTAAAGATTAAACAAAAATACAGTAATAGGAAACCATGGCTATCACATGGGCAGAAGACCTCCATAAAATGTAAAAATAAATTATTCGCCTACTACAAAAAAGCACCTACCCTTACTAATGAAACTAACTATAAAGCATACCGCAATAAGCCTAACTCAATTTTAAGAAGAGCAGAAAGAAATCACTATCAACAGTTATTAAAGCAAAATCAATCAAATCTTCTGAAATCATGGCAACTTATTAAGCAAATAATCAATACAAATAAAAAACCTCCCCAATCTCCAAAAATAACTAGTAATAATCAATTAATAACCGATAAAAAGGTAATTGCCAATTACTTCAATAACTGTTATGTTAAGGTTGAACCATCGTTGGCTGAAAAGATTACCAAAGATGGTATTGACCCGTCAATATATATTAAGCATCGAAACTCCCATACAATATTTATCTCCCCAGTTGAACTGAATGAAGTAGAAACTATAATCAAAGATCTAAAAATATCAAGCCCTGGTTGGGACTTAATAACTTCACATATTGTTAAATTAACATATCATACTTTCTTACTTCCTTTAACACGTTATTAACTTGTTGTTAACTAAAGGTATTTTTCCAGACGACCTGAAAAGAGCAGAAGTGATCCCGATATACAAAGGCGGTGACAAGACACTCGTAAACAATTACCATCCAATATCGATTTTGCCAGTTTTTTCTAAAGTTCTAGAAAAAGTAATGTACAACAGATTAACATCTTTCATAAACAAACATAACATCTTATATGATTACCAGTTTGGATTTAGGAAGAAGCATTCTGCAAACATGGCTCTTGTGCAACTAGTAGACAAAATTTCCACAGCTATAAATAATGGTGACTACTTACTAGGAGTTTTTCTTGACTTCAGTAAAGCTTTCGATACAGTTGACCATAAAATATTACTTAATAAACTAGAACATTACGGCATTAGAGGAAGAGCACTTGCCTGGCTGGAAAGTTATTTGTCCAATAGAACGCAGTATGTTTTATTTGATGGAATAAAATCGAACATTCAGTCTATATGCTGTGGTGTCCCACAGGGATCAATAATAGGCCCACTGTTATTCTTAATCTATATTAACGACATTGTTAACGTATCAGATATCCTATTTCCTATTGTACTTGCTGATGATACATGTTTTTGTCAGTGGTAACAGTCTTAGCGAGCTAGAAACTGTGATGAATCACGAACTGCAAAAATTAGTTATTTGGTTAAAGAGTAATAAACTATCTTTAAATATCAGTAAAACACATTTTATTGTCTTCAAATAAGTAAATAAAAAGGTATCCAATCCAATTGCCATCCTTATTGATGGACAACAAATTACTCAAGTAGAAAACAAAAAATTCTTAGGAATTTTAATCGATGCTAATTTGTCCTGGACTTTTCATATACAGTATATAAAATCTAAAATAGCCAAAGCCGTTGGAATTATAAGTAAAGCTAGAAAAACCCTGAGTAGATCATCCCTTGTAACGTTATACTATACATTTTTATATCCATATATAATGTACTGTGTCGAAGTGTGGGGAGGAGCGTATAATACACATCTTAGTTCTTTATTCAAATTGCAAAAGTATGCAGTTCGGTTAATTATATCAGCTCCATACAGAGCGCACACAGACCAACTCTTCAAGAAGCTGTCCATTTTACCAATAAGAAAAATCTACGAATACATCGTTAAGAATATGTTTCCGTCAGTTATGACAAGGGTGTTCATTAGAAATAACGAACTACACGAACATAGGACACGCAATGCAGAATTACTACATGTGCCGATTTCAAAAAGTAATGTATTATATAAAACTATTAGATATCGAGGTGTTAAATTATGGAACTATATATCGACAACAGTGGATTGTAATTGTAATTATGCATTAGCAACGTTTAAACGTCAACTTAAGAATTTTTTGCTAGTAAATAATAGTAATGACATATATAAATAGCATTCTTTGTTGCTATTTTACATGAAGTATTCTTGAAAATAGTACTGTTGTGATTCATGTTTCTGTTTTTCTTCTTTCTTCAATCACACAAATTGTTATCTTGCACCATGGAATTTACCTATGTATCACATGTATTGTGAGGGCTAATCAGCCACTCGTGGCTTTATACCCTCATTACAGAAACCATGGCAATCTATGTATGTAATTGCTTGGAATGTATCACAGTTTCTGTAATAAACCATTATTATTATTATTATTAAATGCAAGGAGTATAGTAAACAAAAGAAATGAACTAAACATTATGGTAGAAGATATTGACCCTCACATAATTGGTATAACCGAATCATGGGCAACCACCGATGTATCAGATGCCGAATTGGGACTGACAGGATATGTAATGTTTAGGAAAGATAGAATAGGAAGAAGGGGTGGTGGAGTTATTTTATATATTAAAGAATCTTTACAGGCTTATGAAATAAAATTAGACAGAGAAGCAGATTGCGAAGAAGCTGTTTGGTGTAACATAGTTACAGGAAACTCAACGTTAACGGTTGGATTAGTTTATCGAAGTCCAAACATAAGCATAGAAGAGAATGAAAAAATACAAAACGCTATAAGGGAAGTGAGCAAACGGGACTGTGTTATTATGGGGGATTTTAACCATGGGCATATAAAATGGAAATCTCTACAGAGTATGGGTAGTGAGGACCACAAGTTTTTAGTTTTAGTACAAGATAGTTTCCTTTCTCAACATGTGCTAGAAACAACCAGGGGAGAGAATGTGTTAGACATAGTTTAGTCCTCACAGAATGAATTAGTTGACAATGTCAGGATATATGAGCCACTGGGGAATAGTGATCACAACCAGATACATTTTACCATCAAAGTAAAATCAGAAAGGAATAGTAAAAAGCAGTACAGGAGAAATTTCCACAAAGGAAAATATAAGGACATAAGGAAATATTTAGCAAAGATAGACTGGAATAACACACTGAAGAATAAGACAGCAACAGAATGCTGGAATATCTTAAAGAGTGAAATTGAATGCATCATAGTCAAATTTGTTCCCTTAAAAAAACACGGGAAACGGTCCAAAAAGAAACACTTATCGAAAGAAGCCATTAGAAAAATTAAGTATAAACAAATGATGTGGAAGTCATATAGACGTACTGGAAATGACGAGACTACAGCATTTATAAAGAAGCACTAAACCAAGCTACAGCTGAAATTAGAAATTCAAAGAGAAGCTATCAACATAAATTAGCTTGTAATATAAAACATGACAGCAAGAGTTTTTATGCGTATGTTCGAAGCAAACAGAAAGTTCAGGATAAGGTCGGTCCTCTAGAAGATAGTGCTGGAAATATAATATCAGAAGGATTCTTAATGGCAGAAGACCTGAATGAGTATTTTAGTTCAGTGTTTACGAGAGAAGACACTAGTTCACTGCCAGTACCAGAGGCTAAGTTCAAGGGGGCAGAATCAGACTATTTAAGACAGTTAATTGTAACCCCAGAAATGGTAGCTACGAAAATTATGAAGACATGGTTCCTACTTGTACTTGTTGTTACTACAGATCACCGTGACAACGATAGGCTATGAAGACATGGTTCCTACTTGTACTTGTTGTTACTACAGATCACCATGACAATGATAGGCTATGGAGACCCAGTTCCTACTTGTACTTGTTGTTACTACAGATCACCATGACAACGATAGGCTATGAAGACATGGTTCCTACTTGTACTTGTTGTTACTTCAGATCACCGTGACAACGATAGGCTACGGAGACACAGTTCCCCAGACATGGATGGGGAAGATTGTTGCATCGTGCTTCTCTGTCTTTGCCATTTCATTCTTTGCCTTGCCAGCGGTAAGTGCGCATGCCCATAGGTGGCGCTGTATGAAACATGTAACAAACTGGAGAAATATAAACTGTTTATTTTGTTAATATTTAATATGTCCTCCCATTTCCAGTTGTATGCTCATTTTTATTGTAATAATGTAATAATTTCTGTCAAAAGTAATCATTACAGTTGGCATAAAACAATACAAAATAAATATGTACGTGTATATCTGAAATGAATGGAAATTTTAACCAAAATTAAATTTTGTTAATGAGCTTTGCTTCCACATTCCATCGAGTTGCAATTAGTGCCTCACTACTTTCTTTGATTCTGGCTAAATAAATCAACGATGACTGCTGTTTTGTTTTCAGGGTATTTTGGGTTCAGGGTTTGCATTGAAAGTTCAACAAAAACAGCGACAGAAACACTTTAACCGGCAGATCCCTGCAGCAGCAACACTTATACAGGTACAAGATCAATAGTTGACATATGTCAGGTGTGGTAGTTACAAGATCAGTAGTTGACATATGTCAGGTGTGGTAGTTACAAGATCAGTAGTTGACATATGACAGGTGTGGTACTTACAAGATCAATAGTTGACATATGTCAGGTGTGGTAGTTACAAGATCAGTAGTTGACATATGTCAGGTGTGGTAGTTACAAGATCAGTAGTTGATATATGACAGGTGTGGTACTTTCAAGATCAATAGTTGACATATGTCAGGTGTGGTAGTTACAAGATCAGTAGTTGACATATGTCAGGTGTGGTAGTTACAAGATCAGTAGTTGACATATGTCAGGTGTGGTAGTTACAAGATCAGTAGTTGACATATGTCAGGTGTGGTAGTTACAAGATCAGTAGTTGACATATGTCAGGTGTGGTAGTTACAAGATCAGTAGTTGACATATTGTAGCCATGTTTCATTACAAAGTTAGTTGTTGACACATTGTAGGCATATTCGGTTACAATGTCGGTAGGTGTCTACAAGATCTATTATTGAGATATCTCAGGCGTGTTAGTTTACAAGATCAGTAGTTGACATATTGTAGGCGTGTTAGGTTACAAGATCAATGTTTGACACATCTCAGGTGTGTTAGGTTACAAGATTAGTAGTTGACACATTGTAAGCATATTAGGTTACAAGATTAGTAGTTGACACATTGTAAGCATATTAGGTTACATAGTTAGTAGTTGATACATGGTAAGCATGTTAGGTTACAAGATCAGTAGTTAATATATTGTAAGCATATTAAGTTACTAAGTTAGTAGTTAAAACATTGTAAGCATGTTAGGTTACAAGATCAGTAGTTGACACATTGTAGGCTGTTATTTTTCCACATCATCAGTACATTTTAGTGTTAGATTATAATGTCAGAAATGTCCACATTGTACTTTTAGGTGTGTTACATTGCAAAATCAGTAACTGACACACCTCAGGTTTGTTAGTTTACAAGATCAGTGATTGACACATCTCAGACATGTTAGATTACAAGATCATTATTTGACACATTTCAGGTGTGTTGAGTTACAAGATCATCATAAATTTGACATGCACATATTTGTAGACATATTTTGAAGCCCACTAATCTTCCTGCCTTTTGCAGTGTCTGTGGCGCTGCTATGCTGCGGAGCCGATGTCGCACTTCCAGGCGACCTGGCTGATTCACATCCAGGACCTGGTGCGCAGCGACCCCAATACATTCACCAAGGTCGTGCGGCGAACAAGCATCATGAAACGACGAAGATTCTCGAGGAATCGCTTCGACCTCGGGTCGATTAGCAACCACGTGCTGGAGCGAAAGGAGAGCGACACATCCATCATGACATACGCCGACGACTCTCGCTCATGTAGGTGGCGCTACCTGTCATTGTAACATCAATCGTGGTGTACGCCGATGATTCTCATTCCCATAGGTGGCACTACCTGTCATTGTAACATCCATCATGGTATGAGGTGGCAATGATATTGTTGATTGCAGTTGCAAACAGTTTGTATTTCTTTTAGTCCAACAAAATGCGGTGTCTCAAACATTTCGCTTCTTTGCAGAGGATATCAGTTAAAATTTCAATGATGTGTTTTCACTCCATCCAGTATAAATTTATGTTCATTGAATCACTAGATGGCACCTCTGTTTTACTTACTACCAGACACCTATTGTGGATGCTAATGCGGCCCCTAGTGGAGCCACCATTTCATTCCCTGTCAGACTTCTGTGTGTTGTGGCTATATAACTATTGACCCTAGATGGTAGCACTGTTTCATTTAACTTGAACTTCTGTTTATTGTGTGGCTACAGACATTGGGAATATTTGTAAACGAATAATCTCTGTGCAGTAATTGCTGCATGGCTGAATGCTTCCCAGAGAAGTCAGGATGATGTTCATTTGAATAGATCTTGCTGGAAGTAAACTATATAAAATGTTCATAGCAGTTTTAGGGACTGCATACCTCGCTGTATAAGAACTTACCTTTATTGTGGATGCTAGCTTTAACTCTCTGGTTCCCCTCTCCTTTAACCTACTCACTGACTAGACAATGTTTATGTTGTGTCTACATTGAAAGGTGCCCACGCAGTTGACAGTACATTGAATATGCGCAACAGTGTCAACTTGGCATCATCAGGTGACACTGCGGCTGATGACACAGAGGTGGAGCAAGAGGAGCCCAGCAAGCCACAGCAGTAAGTGGCCTAGTCTACCCCCTCCACCCCTAGCCCTTCCACACTCCCCTAGCCTTCCATCATTTACCCTGCCCCTCCATCAACCACAACTTACCCTTCCCCTCCCTCAACTACAACTTACCCTGCCCTTCGCTCAACCAAAACTTACCCTGCCTCTCCCTCAACCAAAACTTACCCTGCCCTTCCCTCAACCACAACTTACCCTGCCCTTCCTCAACCACAACTTACCTGCCCCTCCCTCAACATCAACTTACCCTTCCCCTCCCTCAACCACAACTTACCCTTCCCCATTCCCTCAACCACAACTTTCGCTGCCCCTCCCTCAACCACAACTTATCTTGCCCCTCAACCACAACTTACCCTGCCCCTCTCCCTCCAACATTTTACCGTGTATCCTATGATGTCAATCTGTGTAATTCACTTCTAGGGTCTCAATGTAATGTCAAATTAACATGGATTGACATTGTCAATCTATGTCACTGGTCAAAGTGACAAAAGCAAGCACAACGTGTGCCATTAAATACATTCTGGATATCCATACCCTTCCTATATTTATAACATAATAATGTTATTTTTCTTATGCTGACATATGTTTTGATGTATAGTAATGATATGTTTTCCTGATGTCTTCTGGCACTTTGTCTAATACCAGATGAAACCCTTGTCATTAGACGTCGCTGTGTTGTTTGACATATGTAATGGGTTGACCCGAGTTCACTTGGTGCAGGTTGACAGACGCCCATAGGGCAGCCATCAGGGTCATTCGAAGGATTCGCTACTTTGTCGCCAGGAGAAAGTTCCAGGTGAGTTGTCAACCATTGTCACTGATCTGTGACAGAAGTCATTGAACCATGACAGAAGTAACTGAACCATGACAAAAATCACTAAGCTGTGACCGAAATAACCGAGCCCTGATAAAAGTCACTGAACTGTGACAGAAGTCACTGAACTGTGACAGAAGTTGCTCAGCTGTATGTAAGTTACTGCACTGTGACAGAAGTCACTGAGCTATGACATGTCACTGCTGTAACATAAGTTACTGTACTGTGACAGAAGTCACTGACCTGTGACAGAAATCACTGCTGTAACATAAGTTACTGCACTGTGACAGAAGTCACTGACCTGTGACAGAAGTCACTGCTGTAACATAAGTTACTGCACTGTGACAGAAGTCACTGACCTGTGACAGAAGTCACTGCTGTAACATAAGTTACTGCACTGTGACAGAAGTCACTGACCTGTGACAGAAGTCACTGCTGTAACATAAGTTACTGCACTGTGACAGAAGTCACTGACCTGTGACAGAAGTCACTGCTGTAACATAAGTTACTGCACTGTGACAGAAGTCACTGACCTGTGACAGAAGTCACTGCTGTAACATAAGTTACTGCACTGTGACAGAAGTCACTGACCTGTGACAGAAGTCACTGCTGTAACATAAGTTACTGCACTGTAACAAGTCATTCAGCTGTGACATAAGTCACTGAGCTGCAACATAAGTTACTGCACTGTGACAGAAGTCACTGAGCTGTAACAAGCTGATGAACTGTGACAGAAGTCACTGAGTCATGACATAAGTCACTGAGCTGTGACAGAAGTAGCTGAGCCGTGAGAGAAGTAACTGAGCCATGATAGAAGATTGAGAATGTGAGTCTTGATTGATAATGTGACGCTCTAATCGTTACGATGTGGAGACGTATGTTCCCAAACCCCAGAACCTTCTTCATCAGCTCACACATAATACAGGGAAAGTGAAACATACAATGAAATCTTTGTTTTAAGGTTTAACATTTTAAATAAAATGTAATAAACATGCCCTGTGATGTGGTGTGACTGCCCATGGGCACTTGTGTGACCAGTCATAGAAAGTGATGTGTTTGAGGAGAGTGAGAGACTGCTGTGTTTATGCCTGTCCACAACTCGCACTCATTGTACTCAACCCATTTTACTTTCACATTTCAAGATTATGTTTGTTTTGTGCCTCAAACCAGTTTCTTGGGTCAATTAGAGATAGACATCTGGAGATAGTTTCTCACGGGAGGGGGCAAATAATCAACAGTTCAGTGACATAATAACACTGCATAACACACAATGCGCATCAAATTGGAATTTGCTGTTCCCACGATTAAAACAACCGATGTCACATATTTTACATGTCAGCGCTGACGATATCTCAGATAAAGTGTCTACAAATGTAAAGATGCATCAGAAGATATTTTCCCACAGTTTAAGTAGGAATTTTGTTTAGCTGTGCATTGTAATGATATGTGTGGGACTTGCACAGCCAGGATGTACACAGTCTGTCTGTGAACGTCCATCTATCCGTCTGTTTGTCAGTGTCTGTCCATCGATCTGTCTGTGACTGTCCGTCCGTCCTTCTGTCTGTGTCCGTCAGTCTGTTTCTGTCCATCCGTCCGTCTGTCTGTGTCAATCCGTCCGTCCTTCTGTCTGTGTCTGTCCGTCTGTCAGTCTGTGTCTGTCCATCCGTCCGTCTGTCTGTGTCAATCCGTCCGTCCTTCTGTCTGTGTTGGTTGGTCCATCTGTCCGTCCGTCCGTCCGTCCGTCCATCTGTCTGTGTCTGTCCATCCGTCTTTCTGTCTGTGTCAGTCTGTCTGTCCGCCGTCCGTCTGTCCATGCATTCGTCCATCTGTCTGTGTCTGTCCATGCATCCATCCGTCCGTCTGTCTGTGTCCATCCATCTGTCTGTGTCTGTCCATGCATCCGTCAGTCCTTCTGTCCGTCCATCCATCTGTCTGTGTCTGTCCATGCATCCGTCCGTCCATCTGTCTGTCTGTCCACCCGTCCATCCATCTGTCTGTGTCTATCCATGTAGCCATCTGTCCATCCATCTGTGTCTGCATGCCTCTCTTTCTATGTCTGTCTGTATAACTGTCTGTACGTATGTCTGTGTTTGTCTGTCTCTGTTTGCCCCCATATGTCTGTCTGTGTGAATCTGTCCGTCCGTCCGTCTGTTATAGAATGAGTGACTTTTAACAAACTAAAATTAACTGTAGCATTGGGGATCCGTCTTGTCAGCTGGCCCAAACCATGCATGAATTTGGCTGTTAGTCTTGTGCATCGTGCTCCTCTGACTTTGCCTTACCTTACCAGAAATAGTCAATTTACATCTCAGTCTGTTGAACTACATTCCCCATTCTGAGATTATGTGTATGCCAAAATGAGATGCTTCTTGAAAAATATGTTGTTTTATTGCATATATGAATAAATGTAAAGGTAAGTTCTTATAAAATGCAGTATCTAGTCTTCAGGACTGCTCAAAACACTTTACACTTTACTCCCTGGCAGATCTGTTCAATCAAACACAATCTCAGTTTCTCTAAGAAACATTCAGCCACGCTTCAATTAATGCGTGAAGACTATTCGTACATAAATATCCTCCACTGTCTATAGCCAGGTACTCAATCATACAGCTGAGTGAACTGAAGCAATGTAGAATAAACAAACTTGCCCAAGGTTCGACACCGCCACACAGTATTGGAACCCGGGTTCTGTCAGTCGAGAGACCTAAGCTCTTACCGCTGCCCTACAGGCAGTAGGGCACATTCAGACGGGTAAATGATACCTCAATGTTACCTATAGTCACATTATTTCAAGAGATACAACAATTTGAATGTTGTAAATGAGAAGAAGATGATTTCAAGAACAGCATCAGAGTTTTTATTCAGTCAGCATGGTTTTCACTTTTGGCTCTGATATTTATGCTGTAGGCTGTAGTTTAAGACATTGCCAGCAGTTAAATCAAAATGTGATAGGTCTCACAAAACATCAAAATAAACACATGAAACACTAGTGTATTCCAGATAATGTCACAATGGAAACTCATTTTCAAAATGTTTGGTGCACTGGTGTTTTGGCCAGTTCCTCACAATGAGTGTCAGTGAGAAGCATCTTATTTTGAAATGTCGGGTCACATGTTTTTGAACATCAAGAGGATAACACCATCCCATTGGGCAAAAGTGGTATATTTTAACATCTAACAGATGTGTTTTGTGATATCTAAAAGACATCCAGTTTACAGTGGTTGGTTGCTTATGTCTCAATTTATATTTGTTATATGTAAATCTTGACACATCATTTAGACATAAGAAAGATGTCAGAATGATGTCAATTCACCTGTATGATGTAGATATCAGTAGAAAACGTCTATTAGTCATAATTTTTACATCATTCTGAGACGTACTCTGCATGACCAAAAACAACCTCTAAAAGACATCCTGGGCTCACTAGGGGTGGATAACAAGAAATTATAATGTCTGCCTCAGGCTTATTCTCCAGCTGTCTACATAGGACAGTTACTGTAATGGTTCCCCTTTCCCTGCCTGTTATCATTCCCAGCCTTCACAAGTCACCCTAGGAAGCCCACTGACAGTTTATACACTACTCTGGGAAAATTTAATGGTAATGCAATTCTCTCGATTGAGATACCAATTGAGGCTTGTTGTTGATTGAACGGAGCCATTCTAACAACAGTTGTAGACTAGTAAACTGTCTGCTAAGAAACCAATTTAACACAAATCTTCCACTCCACTGACTGTATCTAACACAGAGGATAATACACTTCACTCAGTAACCCTCTGTAATTGCTGATAATTTCAGTTAATTTATCCTGCTGTGTTAAAAATAGGTCTGACCACAGGCAAGGGATAAATAGCTGTTGAGGCATTGTTGTTTGCCCCCTGGGGTTGCCTGTCAGGGTTACCCCCAGGGCAGATACAGGAGCTTATCCTTAGGCACAGCTCAGGGGGAATTACGCATAGCTCATATCAACTTCACCAGCCCAGGAACATGCATTTGTAATGTCAGGAATGTGACATGTTTACAGTGAGTTGTGTCCACTCTAACAAGTTTTGTTACTGTATCAAATGACAGTTGCTTGTATTACATCACATGGTTCAAGAAGTGAAATATGTTGGTATGTGGACATTATGTATTACTGACATGTAACAGAGGTATTTGTAACAATATAGTATCATTGTTTCAGATAAAAGTGTTATTAAGTACTTAATAAGTGCATTTTAGTGCAAAATTGTCCTTTATAAAATCTGAGTAAAAATTATCAGTAGATTTTGACCCTGAGGGTTTCAAATGGTATACATCCATTCTCACTAGCTGCGGAAACAGATTCATCTTTTCATCCAGGAACAAATACCTCCTACTGATTCTCTCGTCCACCACTTGCATAGAGGGAAGTGCTTAAAGTTGAAGCCTAAATGACCAATCTCAGTTTAGTCTTACTATTTATATATATTAATGTGCATATGAGTTTGTATGTTTGTCCGTCCGTCTGTCCGTCCATCTGTCTATTGTTACCATATCACGGCTGCATCTTTGGGTAGATTTTACCAAATGTTATCTAGTTATTGAAGGGGGCAGCCTGACAGACAAAGGTGGGTTCAAACGTGGAACCACTAAATTACCCTTTGTATAATTACCCTTTGTAGATGTGTAGCAATGCAATGCATGATAAAGCGACTTCAAACAATCGTAGAAAACATGGGTAACATAATAATACGTTGTATGATATCAAAATGACTGTCAAACACTCACAGCCCCAGTTAGCTGTCTCCAGAGCTGACACATCAGTCTGTGTCATGTTTGCAGCAAGCTCGCAAGCCCTACGACGTGCGAGACGTCATAGAGCAGTACTCCCAGGGCCATATCAACATGATGGTGCGCATCAAGGAACTGCAGCGCAGGTCAGTGCAGGCACTATGCACTCTAGCCTACCATGCTTTTACATATCCTACCACTATGCAGTGCAGGCACTATGCACTCTAGCCTACCATGCTTTTACATATCCTACCACTACGCAGTGCAGGCACTATGCACTCTAGCCCACCATGCTTTTACATATCCTACCACTACGCAGTGCAGGCACTATGCACTCTAGCCTACCATGCTTTTACATATCCTACCACTACGCAGTGCAGGCACTATGCACTCTAGCCTACCATGCTTTTACATATCCTACCACTACACAGTGCAGGAACTACGCACTCGGCACCAAGCACCTTGCTTTGGCTTAAACACTACCCTATCTTGCTTTCACTTGTCCTACCCTACCTTGTCTTGACCTACCCTACACTACCTTGCTTTCACTTATTTCATCTTGTCTTGACCTACCCGATCCTTTCATTCTTGGATTTATCCTACCCTGCTTTGTCTTGACCTACCCTACCTTACCTTGTCTTGTCCTGCCTTACCTTTTCATGACCTACCTTACCTTGTCTTGTCCTACCCTACCTTGTTTTGATGTACCCTACACTACCTTGTAGTTTGACTTACCCTGCTATACCTTGCTTTCACTTATCCTTTTCTATCCTACCCTACCTTGTTTTAACTTGTTCTACCCTGGGCTACCCTACCCTACCTTGTTTTAACTTGTTCTACCATACCTTCTACCCTGGGCTACCCTACCCTACCTTGATTTCATTTATCCTACCGTATCTTTTCTAAACCTATCATGTCTTACTTGACCTAGCCTACCCTACCTTGTTTTAACATATCCTGCCATGTCATGGTCAGACCTGCTGCAATGCTGTGTTTGTGTGTGTAGATTGGACCAGACCATTGGCAAGCCGGGCGCATGGATGATAGGTAACGAACGCGACAAAGAGAAAATGACCATTGTCTCTCGGCTCAGTCGGGTAGAAAACCATGTAAGTGACGTCAGTGATACTCTAGAATTGTGTAGGAGACAGTAATGATTCTGTAGAATCACATAATATGTGACCCATCTTAACAAAATGAGTTGGACGTTGGAAATTTTTTATATTGAGTTATTAGTAGCGTTGGAAAGATCGGAATCTCTGCTTTCAGATGGTGTATCATGTAAGACAATATCTTAATTATAACTGAAGTTATGGCTTAACAAACACATGTGGGGTAGAAACCTTCAAACCCAGAAAACGGCCGTCAAAGTTGATGCAAAATATTCGTTATATTTCATGAAATGTACCTTAGTTACCCTGTACAGATCTTGCTAAAAGTTGGAATACTCGAAGATAATGTCATTCTCAAGGCATTCTGTTAATATGAGTACATCTTTGTTAGAACAAAAATAGCAGATCAATTAATTTATTATGTAACTACCACCATTGTTAAGAAAAGCGAAAACCTGCACTACTATTATACCTTGGTTAGCAAGGGCACATCTGGCTGAAATGTGGGTAACTCGCAGATAATGGCATTCTTGTGATATCCTATTAATATGAAAACAAAATCTTTTTTAGAAATAATTAACAATGCAATTAATTGCCTATGTAATGACCGCCCTTGTTATGAAAAGCGAAAACCTGCAGTACCTTAGTTAGCCTGGACATATCTGGCTGAAATTTGGAACACTTGAAGATAATGGCACTTTCGTGACATTCAGTTACTATGAAAACAAATCTTTGTTAGAAATAATTAGCATTAATTGCATATGTAATTACCGCCATTGTTAACAAAAGCAAAAACCTGCACCACCGTTATACCTTAGTTAACATGGACATATCTGGCTGACATTTTGACAACTTGAAGACAGTGGCATTCTCATGACATTCCGTTAATAGGAAAACAAGATCTTTGTTAGAAAATAATTGCTTGTGTAATAACATTGTTAAGAAAAGTGAATTCTGGCAACACTATTACACCAATGTATACGTCATTTTTAGAGACAATTGTCATTAGTATCTGTAACACAGGTGGGTCAGTAAGAATGTTATAATTATTATTATAGAAAACATGTCTATAAGCTGAAAGTTGTTTTCTCTTCACAGCAAGTACCAGAACAAACTATCGTATTTAACAACTTTTATACTAAACAACAACGTAATTACATAATAACAACAGATCAGTAACAATATCCAAGTCAAGCGTCCCTTCCAGAGCCGCGACGTCCTCGCTTGCGTGATGTCAACACGGGTGCAGGTGATGAAAATGGCTGATGGACTCAAAGCCCTCGTCCACGTCCCCTGCCTCGTTTTCGTCTGCTTCGCTTCATCCGTCAAGTCTTCCAAAAAATATTCCTCTGTCAATCTGTGCGCGATCACTTCCATCCGAATTTAACAGCTTTGCCACGTTAAAAGCTATTATTTGCGTCTTCCTAATGGCTATCTGGGTCAGCAGTGACGCATGGAAATACACGGTGCACATGCATGCGTGTGTTTACAGATTATGTAAATGACCCATCACTGAACCAATGAGAACAGCTGCCTGGGTCAAGCAGTTGCCATTGCTACCACATGATCCGAATTGTTTACACAGCTGGCTTAAACAGGGGGCATCTACCAAGCTCTCTGGATGTCACAGAATGTAGTTATTACCATATTTATGCCCATATATGGGAAGATGACATGTCAAGTTTCATGGTGATATCCGATATGTTAGGAGCGTCCCAAAATTAGCGGCTGCGAACGTGTGCAATTACTGGCATTTTCGGCTTTATTTTAAGGAAGTCGAGCGGAACACTTTGCACAGCTCTACAAAAATCGCTTTAAAATACACAAAACAGTTAATTGGAGGGTAGCTAGAGTAGCAATCGATAAAACGAATACCAAAGAATAATTTTCAGGGGAAATCTAAAAATCAATGGATTCGCGATTGTTTCACATAAACGGCATTACGGAAAATCAGTTTTACTGACATCCGACTCATTTCGTTAAGATGGGTCACATATATATAATAAGCATATTCGCGTTTCAAATTATGTAAGATTCGATGATTTGTTTCATCAGTCCACATCATTCGATGCAAATGAGAGCAATATTCTGAAATTGTTATCACATAATTATTTAAATAAAATATAAAGTCAATAAATATTCTATTATAATATATATATAAAAAATCATAATCATAAACCATTTTTTGATTCTCTAGAACCATGTTGGTGATGTTAATGATTATATAAAATAAGCAATATTCTACAGTCATTATTATAAATAATATAAAATCATATTGTTATATACAACCATGTTGGTGATGTTAATGATTCTCTAGAACCAAATAACCCTAGAACCACATGAGTGATGTTAATGATTCTCTAGAACCAAATAACCCTAGAACCACATGAGTGATGTTAATGATTCTCTAGAACCAAATAACCCTAGAACCACATGAGTGATAATGATTCTCTAGAACCAAATAACCCTAAAACCACATGAGTGATGTTAATGGTTCTCTAGAACCAAATAACCCTAGAACCACATGAGTGATGTTAATGGTTCTCTAGAACCAAATAACCATAGAACCACATGAGTGATAATGATTCTCTAGAACCAAATAACCCTAGAACCACATGAGTGATGTTAATGGTTCTCTAGAACAAAATAACCCTAGAACCAAATGAGTGATGTTAATGGTTCTCTAGAACAAAATAACCCTAGAACCACATGAGTGATAATGATTCTCTAGAACCAAATAACCCTAGAACCACATGAGTGATAATGATTCTCTAGAACCAAATAACCCTAGAACCACATGAGTGATGTTAATTTTTCTCTAGAACCAAATAACCCTAGAACCACATGAGTGATAATGATTCTCTAGAACCAAATAACCCTAGAACCACATGAGTAATGTTAATGGTTCTCTAGAACCTAATAACCCTAGAACCACATGAGTGATGTTGATGATTTTCTAGAACCAAATAACCCTAGAACCCCATGAGTAATGTTAATGGTTCTCTAGAACCAAATAACCCTAGAACCACATGAGTGATAATGATTCTCTAGAACCAAATAACCCTAGAACCACATGAGTGATGTTGATGATTTTCTAGAACCAAATAACCCTAGAACCACATGAGTGATGTTAATGGTTCTCTAGAACCAAATAACCCTAGAACCACATGAGTGATGTTGATGATTTTCTAGAACCAAATAACCCTAGAACCACATGAGTGATGTTAATGGTTCTCTAGACCCACATGCGTCTCTAATAATTATCTATAAAAATAATGTATGTGGTATAAATGACTCTAGAACTATGTAGGTGGTGTAAGTGATTATATAGAACAGTGTAGGTAACGAGTGATTCCAGGGCACGATATAAGTTTGATAAAACTAAACCTGTCGGGTTGAAAGTGCGAATGAACTTTCGCAAAATCCTGAAGTCTAGATATGTGAAGTACCCATAGACTTAGCATGGCACACCACCCTACACATGTCAGTGAGACTTATGTTGTAATGGGATCAGGTTAGTAGACATTTGAGAGGTGGCTGTATTGTTGCCAGGTGGCAGCTGGGCCAGTCAATGCCTCAGTCTGACACTTATCATTGCTGCCACATTCTACCACTGCTTGTGTGGGCTCAGGGTAAGGGGGGCTCACAGGTGGACAGGTAGTGGGGTGGTGGGGGTGTGATGTAATCACAGGGGTGTTTGCTCTAACCCCATAGGGGTGTGTAACTGTGTCCAGTTGACCAGTGTACTAGGTTTGTTATAACAAGAAGGGGAAGGCAGGTGGAGGGAAACAGTTAGGAAAATGTCCAAAAAAAAAAGTCAATGGCAATCAAGTCACATGAAAAGTAACAACTTTAAATTTAGATTTCTTTGTTAAATTAACTGCATGACTGATAAAAACAAGTAATATAAAAATGTCACATGTACGCAAATGACAATGAAAATGTGCAAGACGATCTCAGAGTTTCTTTGCAATGTTTGTTATAATTATCTATCAAACTTTGTTGCGTTCAACATTCGTTCATCGAGAAAACTTGGAAAGTTTTACAAATCTCTAAAGACTCACCTTTTATTAATCAATTTGTACAGATGTATCTCTTGATCGACGACCCGGTGCTTTACCGCTAGACCACTGTGGTCAGGGTTAGTGACCGAGGGGGGGAAGGAGAGAAATACCCCTGTTTGAGAAGTGGCCGAGAGAAATAATTCTTAATGGAGTGTAGAATTAGCGGAAGATCATTAGTGTGACAGGTAGACAGACACAGCGACAGTACCTGTGACAGTCAGACGGACAAGTGGTGACACTGTGACAACTCATCCGTCATGCTTCAGTGTCAGTCTGTCACATCTCTCTCCCTCTCAATTGTCCCACTTCACATTGACCAGCTCAACTGGAACATCACCAATAATAGCTGTGGTCACTCAGTCTAGATCTGTGTGGGAAAGACAGGTTTAATTGACGCAGTAGGGACCTGGAGAGGTTCCCATATCTCCCTGCCTCCTTACTGTCCACCCCTCAATGGAGCTAATTAAGTAGGACACATCATTAAGTAATTAGCCAGTGAGATGTGGTGGGTGGTGGAATGCAGTCTTCTGCAGCATGAGGGTGTGGGAGAGAGTGATTGTCCACTCTCCCATAAGGTTCATAGAGTCCCCACTGAGAGCGGAGTGGGGTGGAAGGGGCTGTTGTTACCCTGCATAAGAGGGTAAGACACATAATATTCTACATTTGATCCAAGAATAGTTGCTGGTGGAGCCTCCTACTGGTGCCATTCAGTGGAGTTATTGCGGGATTACGGGGTCGATATGTGGAGAAGGCCGGTCAAAGGACAAGCAATGGCTAGTGAATATTCTTTTTTATGAACATACATAAAAAAAACTTGCGTATCTTTAAAAGTGTTGCCATTGTAGCTCTGTGATAAAAACATACCTTCCTATTTGAACACTTAGCCTAGATTTGTTTTCCAGAAATATGTGTGCATATTTTAAACATATCTAGTTTCATTATTGCCCTGTACCCAGACCTTCCCTACACCTGAATACAGTTGTGAAAGTTGACATCTGGGGAGGCCATGTTTAGTCAAAACAAGTAACTTTGAATTGGTGATGTCTCAATGTATTACAAATCACAGCATAGTATTAGAAGTACAGGGATCAATCAAACTACATATGAAACAAACAAAGTAATATTCACAGATGAATTAGGATTACATGTTCGGGAAGTCCACTCATAAAAAAAACAAGTTTCATGTGTACAAAATATAAGAAACTATGAAGACAGTCTTTGTTCTGTTTGGCACTTGATACATCCGTCATTGACGACATGTACATGTCTTGATATCAAGAACACGTTAAGTTGATTGGCCTCTGACAGTATCAATTGCTTCAGTGTTACTGTTAAAATGGTCATCCATGGGCAGTTATGGGATGTGGACATAACCCCTCACAGAAAAAATCCCATCATGGACATAACCCCTCCAAATATGACCCCAGTGGACATATCCCCTCATGGACAAACCCCTTTTAAAATATTTTTTAAAATCTACAAACATCCATAATTAGTCGGGGAGCATTGGTCCTAATTTTGGGGGTTATGGACTATGCTATTTTTGGTTGCCTTATGTTTTATTAAACTTCAAACTTTTCTGAATAATATCTCTTGCTTAAGATTGCTTGATATCATATTTGATATACGTGAAAAAAAAAATACACCATGTACGCTTCATAACAAAGAATTCATTTAAGGTATTACACTTATGTTGTCAAAATCTGACATCAAGCCATAATTAGATGGAAGAGGTATATTTGGGTACATGAATGTGTGGTGTTCAGCAATATTGTAAAATTATGTAGTACTGTTCGATAGAAGAATGAATGGAGGTCATTTTGATATATTATACATGGATTTTGAATATGTATTAAAGTAACTAGGGTACATTTAATATGATGTCGATGACGAAACCAAAATGGCTTTTCGACATACTGTTCAATGTTTTGTCTCTGGCGTCCTCAAAATAAATATATCGATAAGATATGTGTTGTTGTTATTATTTCTCTCATCACTCCGAATATTTTGGTATCAAACTTAGCTTCGTATCGCATTATCTCATCTACTATTTAAATTTTAAGATATCCAATTATGACAAAACGGCCACTCAGAGAGCCTGAACTGAAATCCAGTTTACAGAATGAAGCCAACTGATTTGAGAGGGTTTCCCTCTGGATTATTACTATTCAGGAAGGTTTTAAGTTTAAACCAAAAATAGCATAAGGTATCCATTTCGACCCCCCATGCTCCCTGACTAAATGGGCCCACTAGCAAGCTTACAAAATGTCATGTGAAACTAACAGAGATATGTTTGAGAATAACACACAAATAAATAAACAAATCAATAAACAGAGAGTCACTGCTGTTTTATAATGTAGATACTCTATAAACATCAACAACTATTTATAACCACATAGGTTTGTGCATGTGTGTTTGTTTAAGCCTGCATGGTGCAGGTGCCTTTGTGTTGTGTGTTCTCAGTGGAGGTGTTATGTGATTGTAAACATCACAGTCCATGTAGCTTGGTAGAAAGCCCACTCTAGTGACACTGCATGGCTGATGATTTGACTGAGCCCAGGGGATCAGACAGATCAAAGAGGGCTTTGTCAACAAATAGGGGTAATGATTAATTGTGTCCATTGTTTATGTATACAGTGTCCTAGCTGTGATCTTAGTCCAGGTTCATCATCATTGGTCAGGCCTGAGCTGTTTCCATATGGGTCATTAGGGATCAGGGGCGGATCCAGTGAGGGTAGTCTATGGGTAGCCTAAAAACCTCCACTGGCAGCCGACACAAATTCATATTCAGTGGTCTGAGCCAGACCTTCAGCATGACTCTGTTGTAGCGTTGTCAAGCTGTGGAATCATTACATCGGAAGATGGGGGGTGTGCTCTTGACAATCTCTGTATCTTCAGTACTTCTTTTCAGCTTCGTTGCTGTTTCGGCTGACTCAGCTGATGACATTGGAAGACAAGGAGGGGGTGCTGTTGAAATGTGTTCACCGCTGCCAGTGTCCCTGTAACTTCAGCTTATTATAACATAAACAGGGGCACATTCCAAAGGTCTAGGGGGGTATGTAATGGGGCCCATTCAAAAAAAGGTTTAGTCAGAGACTGTCTACCTGTCTTCAAGACTAGCAGAAGACTGGCCAAAACGGGTAATTATTGCAACTGATAAGACAGGTGGAATTTAGAGGGGGCCAGTCAGCCACTAGATTAACTAATAGTTCCTAGTCTACAGGCCACATTAATGACAATCATTGGCACAACTGGCAGTGAAACAAATCAAATGGATTAATATTAATTAAATAAACTGTTCAAATGACATTGGTTTGTCACTGAGAAAACTTAACTGGCCAATACTAGCTGTGAATGACATGACACGACTGGCCTCCTTGAAAGCCGTTTGCACGCTAAAAGGAACACTTTTGTCTAATTCAGGACTGATAAAACATTATTTCTGGCTAAGAGCCTGTTTGGGGGCATGCAAAATTCCAAAGGTCTAGAGGGCACGTGTGCCCCTGGATCCCCCTATGGGGATGGGAGGTCTGTTACTCCAACATCAAGGTTTTCACAGGTCAACTCAGTGTATATTTTCTTCTGTTTTCCTGTTTCTCTTGGCATGAGTGGGTGTCCACAATATGAATATTGACACTGGTTCTTAATTATAACAACAGTGGATAGCTGTTATATTGCAAATCATTTTACGCAAAAAACTAAGTCTTGTTTGTGAGTTTGTCTACATGCCCAATTGCGTGTACAGTCCTTCATTTATAGACCTGTTGCTCCAGTGGACACTAGACATCTTTGTAACATCCTAGTGTAACTCCCAGCAAGGTTTCTTTCCTGTTGTTTTGTGAGCGTCCAGGTATCCGCTCCATGCAACAATAGGCTTTCAATGGTGGTACTGAAGATTGACAATTTGAGGGTTCTTCTAATTTGTGTCTTCCATAAATGGTCTAACTTGTTATATGCTTGCCAGCCTAGGGCAGTGTGCTGGTGAACTTCTTCGGAAGTCGTCTTCTTCCTGAAGTGCTTCACCTTTTATATTGATAGTGATGTTGTCCAAGGCATCCATCTGTTTTATCAAAACGTGATATAAGCATTTCAGTCAATGAGCCGCACCTTGCCACTCTTCCCCCAATATGAAGTGACGGCACTCAAAGTATGGTTATATCACGTTTTTGACCAAAAAAGACATGGATATGTCATGTTTTTATTTTTTAAATAATATCACATTTTTATAACAAATCTGAAAATAAATTGTCAGCCTTTACAACTGTTCGATTTGATTTTGGATTCTTAATATATACGAAATTCATGTAAACGTTTTTATTTATACTTTGAGGATGAAACACAAAATGTGGGTTTTTTCTCAAAACCAGAAAAATGGATATAACAAATTATCATGTTTTGTCCTGAAGCCTTCACATGTTTATAGCAGTTGTCTAAATCAGTACAATTTGCAACAGAGACAGTGAACTTTGGTTTAAGTTAGAGTCAGTGCACTAAATCACCGTTGTAGGTTTCAAAACAAAATACACAAGCCATGTTAGAGAGATGACAGAAGTGTTTATTCTCGATAGACAAGTCATTACTCTGCAAGAGACTAATGACTTGTCTACCCCAGAATAAACACTTCTGTTATTTGTTACAATATGAAGGCGTGTTTAGAGAATAGCCACTAAATGGTGGCACTGAATCACCAATTGCCAGAAACTGGATGAGCTTGTAAAGGGTTAATGTCAAAAGAATGTTGCACTTATATATATATATGGTGTGGTAAAATCCATGCCCATAAAGTCAAAAGTAAAAAATTCACATACAATATTAATTTTAAACTGTATTTTGATGTAAAATAAAGGTAAACATATGTTCACATAAAATATACTTTGTCATATTTCGAGTGTCATTTGTATAATTGATTCCTTAACTATATTTACTGCTATAGAACTGTTTCTTGTTGTTTACAGTTGCACAATATGGACCGTAAACTGTTGAACATATTTGTTGTTGTTTAGAATTACACAATATGGACCATGACCTGTTGAACATGTTTCTTGTTTGTAATTTCTTGTTGTTTACAGTTACACAAGATGGACCATAAGCTGGACACAGTCCTGCGGCTACTTAACACACTGGTCAAGCAGAATGACGCATTGGTCAAGCAGAACACAGCCCGACTGTCGAATGAGGAAGATGTGTAGATGACGCGTCACTGTGTTGATTATGTCAGTGACACTCAAGGCAGGACATGTCCAAGAAAGTGTTTTTATGTGACATGCTGACATGACAGGATCATTCAGCGACATCATCGACAGAATGACTTATCCAAAGAGGATGTCAAGTTTGTCAACAGCATGTGACAGAGTGTCACTGGTGATTCGAAGAGTCGTCAAATTACTGTCCGTCATTCCACTAAGACGTGTGTCTGCTGACTGACTTTGGTGGTGACAGGAATGACATTAATGACATGTCTACAAGTGTCATTGTCAGTGTCATCACTTGTGTTGACAGACATGTGACATGACTTGACAGCATGTTGGTGACACAGAGCAAATCATTCACCGGAACAGAAGTCAGCATTGTGATTGTCTTGACACTGACACTACAGTGTCATCAGAATATTGTTGTGATGACACTATGACATGACAGTGTCATCATGACATGTCAGAACTCAGAATGCTGTCACTGATTTCAGCATAAAACAAACAAGTTCATTGTAATATATGTGACTAGCACTGTCACCAAAGACTGATTAGGGGGACAAGCACATGTCACACTGGAGGAACCCAGGTAGTGGGAAGGCGAGGTCTCAAGTGAGGGGGAAGGAAGATAGAGTAGGGATATGGGAGCAGGAAGAGGGGAGGTGAAGTGGGATAGGGAGAGGGTGTGGGGATGGGGGAGAGGCAGGAGGGAGTGGGGATGGAGGAGATGGAGCAGGGAGAAGGAGCAGTGATGGGGAGAGGGAGTGGAGATGGAGGAGAGGGAGCAGGGATGGGGGAAAGGGAGCAGAGATAGGGAAGAGATGGAGTTGGGATGTGGAGAGGGAAGACAGTAGGGAGTGGGGAGCAGGAATGGGGAGAGGGAGTTGGGATGTGGAAAGGGAAAACAGTAGGGAGTGGGGAAAAGGAGCAGGGATGGGGGAGAGGGAGTGGGGATGTGGAAAGGGAAAGCAGTAGGGAGTGGGAAGAGGGAGCAAGGATGGGGAGAGTGTCGGGTGTGGGGATAACAGAGAAGGAGTGGGGGTAGGGGAAATGAAGTGGGGATCTGGGAGAGGGAATGGAGATAGAGGAGAGGGAAGATTGGGAGAGCGAGGGATATTGCCCCACTCCCGTGTACAACTATTTATATTATTTATAAGCTATCTATACTGTTTATACTTTCTACACAAGTCGTGTTTGTAAGTACCGCACAAGTAGACGTGTACATTGTAGGCTCTGTGTGGTGGTGTACATTGTTAGAGGATCATGAAACGGGCGTCTTTCATTGGCTGCATCACAATAATGCATTTGTCTCGTTGTGAACTATTTATTGGCTGTTCTGTAGGAGGGGTATATATGAGGTTGATCCGTGCAACTTTCAAAAATTACATGTTTTCAGTTCACCCACATTTCATTCCGCATCACACGAACTTGTAATACGAGACTTACGAATTATGTAATTGTAGAATGCCTGCTGTTTACGTGAGACACTGGTTTGTAAGTGTTGAAACTGTTGTCATTGTAATCATTACCACAAAATGACATGTTTACTTTATGCCAGTACCTTATAGTACTTCACGGACAGAGGCCGGGGAATCTCGCTGGCTAACCTTTTGGTTCCTTGTACGACAAAACCAGGATTGGGATCAAGTACTTGTACTTTAGTATTTTTTTCAGTACCAGTTTTTTGGAGATGACAAGGACACGTACTTGTATAAATTTGTACTTGTTCGGTTGTATTTGCAAAAAATATCAAGTTTATTTCAAGTGTATAATTTCGGTATTTAGAATACAAAATAATACATCTCTAGTGTTTTGCCTGGGTGATGCACTTCAACGAATACCACCCTGATTATATATCTACCACATATTTATATATCTTCAAAGAAGTTCACACCAGAATAATACAATTAGTGTTGATCACAACGACTGAACTGTACTTGCATTTTTACTTGGCTGAATTTTGTACTTATACTTGGAATTGTACTAGGTAAGTTTTTTTAAAAGTACTTGTAATTGACCTGAAATGTACTTGTACTTGTAACTATACTTGGCTCCAACTCAGTCGAGAAATTCAGGATTTGTATATTCTTGCTGGTGTTTCAAACCTTGAGCAAATTCGCTCACTCTACATTGCTCCAGTTTGCTCAGCTGTCTGAATGAGTACCTGGCTGTAGACAGTGGTGGATATCTGTGTACAAATACCTCGTAGTCTTTGCACGTTATTTGCAGCGTGGCTTAATGTTTCCAGTGTGATGGTGTTCAATTGAACTGGTCTGCCAGGGCAAAGTGTTAGTGTTTTGAGCAGACATAAGGACAGGATATTGCGCTATATTATAACAGCGTCATCGCTATAATGTCACTAGTGTCACTAAAACGTCATCAAAGTGCCGTAGCCAGTCGCATGCACCATTAAGAGGGTGTCCTTCCTGTCCTTCTACCCCATTGAGTGTTTACGTGTTCGCGTTTTTTATTTTTGTTAAATTACACGCGATATCAGTCTGATGTATGTAGTCAAACTGTCAGCGATATGCACAAGTTTCAATCTCATCTCTTTATACTCTGATTGTCAGTATATAACATTTGTTTATAGAGATTTCAAGCTTGACAAACCAAAGCAAACTGCATTTGGCAAACAATAGTGCCCTGACACTGGTACTCTTACAGAATGTTCATGTACTGTATATATTTCTTGTGAATTCAGGGAGACGTTCTAGATTTGAGTTCTAAATGATATACACCCAAATTAACACAGAACTTGTTCAGATATACACCTGTACCCTAATCAATTGCCACTGATCAACTGTATTGCAATAAATTGGATTGAATCTCGATATGTTTCACTTGCACATGGTTTTGTTTTTATGTATCATGCACGTGTACTTCACAATTATTTACATATGTTGTCTAATAATCTGATCTACAACATGTTTGACGGTTAGTTAATGTACACCAATCTACTGTGTCGATGATGGTGTTTATAAAATATTGACCAAACATGATATTAACAACACAAAATCAACAAACAACACTCCAAAATAGGCCATACGTGACTGCTAATAAGTGATGACGCTGGACACTGATGATGTTGGACACCGGTTGGGCGGAACTGACTCAAAGAACGCTGGTTTTCCTATCCTGAATTGGATCCCTTTAATATCGACACATTTAAGCAAATGCGTCAGAGTCAGAAGGCAGAAGGCAACAACACTGTCCTCTCTCCCCAGCCAATTGGTCTGTTACAACTTACAGCAGGTAATGTAATGATAACAACTTACAGCAGGTAATGTAATGATAACAACTTACAGCAGGTAATGTAATGATAACAACTTACAGCAGGTAATGTAATGATAACTTACAGCAGGTAATGTAATGATAACAACTTACAGCAGGTAATGTAATTATAACAACTTACAGCAGGTAATGTAATGATAACAACTTACAGCAGGTAATGTAATGATAACAACTTACAGCAGGTAATGTAATTATAACAACTTACAGCAGGTAATGTAATGATAACAACTTACAGCAGGTAATGTAATGATAACAACTTACAGCAGGTAATGTAATGATAACAACTTACAGCAGGTAATGTAATTATAACAACTTACAGCAGGTAATGTAATGATAACAACTTACAGCAGGTAATGTAATTATAACAACTTACAGCAGGTAATGTAATTATAACAACTTACAGCAGGTAATGTAATTATAACAACTTACAGCAGGTAATGTAATTATAACAACTTACAGCAGGTAATGTAATTATAACAACTTACAGCAGGTAATGTAATTATAACAACTTACAGCAGGTAATGTAATTATAACAACTTACAGCAGGTAATGTAATTATAACAACTTACAGCAGGTAATGTAATTATAACAACTTACAGCAGGTAATGTAATTATAACAACTTACAGCAGGTAATGTAATTATAACAACTTACAGCAGGTAATGTAATTATAACAACTTCTAGTTTTAATGAGATAACCAATTATGTAACATTCGACACTATTAAATTTAAAGCCCATCCTTGTTTTGTTCAACAGTTTCCTAGTTGTTTCCAGCACTCGGCAACGTTCTATTAAATGACTAGTCTGTATATAGTGTGGTTATATGTTATGATCTTATGAGGTCTCATTCAACTAGTCAGCCTTTTTCAGAACATTATCGCCAAGCCGACCTTTCTATGCTGGCACTGAGGCCGTGAGGGTGGTCACTGCCAGGGTGCTTGTCGTCCTCCTCAGTGGTTCTTTTACATCCCAAATTGAGACGGGACCGACATTAACGTGTTCAGAGTCAAAAACGTCACCCTGAAACCAAAAATAAAACTGCAGTGCTCAGCCATGTCGACCCTTCTCTGTCCTTGCTAGATGTGAATACTAAGGGATGCTCTTGTAAATTTTCAAAATCCAAAAATCGTTATCAGTTTAGGCTTTAGCATTGGCTCAAACCACGCCCCAATATGTGTGGCACTTGTGATGTTTAGTTCCACAATTTGTATTGGTGTCAATTTGCATTGACATGTTTCACTAGCTAACAGGAACCGGAAATGTTTGTTTGTTTCAAATACACAATGCAACAGAATAATCGATACAAAAACCATACAATATATTACAATCGAGTCGGCAGGAAAAAACACAAAGTGATAAGTATATTTCGTATGGTAAGAAAAATAGATGATTATGTCATATAAGGGACGGGAGATGCCTACTAAAACTAAGTCATAATGGAGAATATGCCTTATATTACATTTTCATTTCAAGGTGTTTTAAAAGTTTATTTTTTGGTACCGCCTGGTAGGTTGGAGCATAATTATAATTTATGGTCCGAGTGTACAACGAACACCCCCCTGGATGGCCGTGGGGGGACACCTTTAAGTTTAAACAATAATCCTGAAACGGCCCCAACTTCTGAACCGTTCACCCTACACCAACATAATAATGTATCTATGGATTTGAAATTTGAAGTAGCAACTGTTATGTTTAATGTAATTTTTGCAAGGAGGCGACCATATTGACGTTATATGCAAAAAACCGTTAAATCATGTAATGTTCACAAACATTTTATAAATTATTTCGACCCTTAGCCAATCAATTTAATTCTAAACATTACCAAACCTAAATTAAATAGCAAAAGAAACCCCAAACTCCTGCCAGGCAAAAAATAATTAATAATATATGGGAGAAAGTAACTAATTGTGCATGTTTATTGCTATCATGTCAAAACAATATTACCTTGACGCCACATGGCGGATTATTCGTAAAACGGCCCTAATTTATGAAACGTTCATCCTACATCACCATATTTATTTATTATACCGAGCGCTCTTTTCATGCATAAAATCCTGCTCAAAAGCGCTGTACACAATCAATAAAATAATCATAGATAGTAAAAACAAAGCATAAAAACGATAACATGATTAAAAAAATGAAATATTATAGAAGACTGGATATATTAAGATGAATATATATATATATATACTGTTTTAAAATGTAATAAAAACTGACTAGAAAGAGTTAAGCACCAAAATGGGCCAGGAAGAAATGTGTTTTAGCAGCTTCTTGAAGGTGTTCAGTGTTTTTGCTTCACGAATGTGAGCCGGTAGCGCATTCCACAACTTGGCTGCTGAACAGTGAAATTTTCTGTCTCCGTAAGTAACTGTTCTAGCCCTTGGAACTACTAGTGTCACTGAATCCATGGGTCGCAGCGTTCTACTTGGTTGGTACACATTCAGCATGTCCGATATATATCCTGGAGCCTGTCCATGTAGGGCTGTTAACGATAGTTAACAGGTAACCAGTGCAGGTTTTTCAACACTGGTGTGATGTGGCTGTAGCGTGATGGTCTGGTTACAACCCGTGCCGCGGTGTTCTGTACACGTTGTAACTTGTTAATTGATGTCTGGTGCAGTCCACTGAGCGGAGCGTTACAATAGTCTAGACGGGATGTTACAAGCCCGTTGACAAGTGATTGAGTGGCATCATTTGTGAGATAACGCCTAATGTGCTCAATGTTGCGGAGAAGATAATATCCAGACCTACAAACACTGTTCAAATGTTGCTCCATTTTCATGGCAGAGTCGAAGATAACACCCAGATTTATCACACTGTTCACTGATGTAATGTCAGTGTCGCCAACACGCACAGTAACGTTTTCCATAAGTCTTTTCACTGTTCAATTTTAGCATGTTTGCCTTGCATCCATCTTTCAATGTCCGTGAGGCACCTCTCAATGAGTTCCAGGGATTCTGTTTGGGTTGCACCGTCCTTCGGCTTGAACGAGATATACAACTGGGTGTCATCCGCATAGAAGTGATAACACAGTCCATATCGACGGTTTTGAGTACATGGTGTATTTCTTCGAGCCGAGTACCGAGGCATGTGTTACTCCATGTTCCATGAGAGCTGGATCGGACTGCTCGCCATCTATGACCACTACCTGGTAACGGTCGTGGAGATACGAGATCCAGCCGAGAGCAGCTCTGAAGATTCTGAATAAATTATCAAAATGATGCAACAGAATTCCGTGATCAAGAGTGTCGAATGCAACTGACAGATCGAGCATGACCAACACTGTGACACAACCATTATCCAGAGACTCGAGGATATCGCTTTGCACCTTGAGGAGCGCCGTTTCGGTCGAGTAAAATCTACAGTAGGCTGACTGGAGCTCCTCGTGAAGACCATTACTCACCAGGTGGCGCTCAATCCGTGTATCTACAACCTTCTCTAACACCTTAGCAACGAAAGGAAGGTTGGACACGGGTCTGTAGTGTTTCAGGATGTCTGGATCGAGTGTTGGGTTCTTGAGTAGTGGTCGTATCTGAGCACACTTGAATGCACGAGGCACACAGCTACTATTCATAGAGGCGATGACAATCGCGGTGATAACAGGGAGTAGCTCATCTACACACAACTTTAGAAGCCATGTGGGCACCGGATCGAGGTCGCAGGATTTATCAGGTGACTTCAGGATGAGAGTCTTCACCGTATGATGTATCTAGAGATTCGAAATGAGGAGTAGCAACTTTTAGGTTATGTATTTTGTGCGTAAGTGCAACCATATTGGATGTTATTTGCGAAAATCTGTAACATCTTGTAATGCTAATGTTTGTTTCTCTTTGAAAAATATAAAGAACGTAATTTCGGACGTTACTTGAGTTTGTCCTTCTTATAAATTATGTCATAGCATGTTTTGGATATTAAACAACCTGCCTCATAAACAAAGCTACTCATCTAGTTGGCGAATGGCTGGATCAGTGCTCCACCATCGATGACAAAACGTTGTAAGAATCAGGTCACACAGAAGTGAGATTTTACTGGTTTCGAGAATGCATGCCAAAAGTCAGACTTAGGGCATCAGTTGAGGTTCTTTTGACAAGACAATGCAGGAGGTAGGGGAAGATTCACGCCGGAATAGAACAAACTCATTCAGGTCTTCTCCTCGGCTTTCACGCACAATGGCATTTTGCCAGTACTGTGGTTAATGTGATCTGTGAAGTGCTGGGTTCTCCTCTTGGTCGCACTATCTTTCTGTGTTATTGGATAAGTTGTTTCGCTTGGTTGGTGTGAATTCGAATTCAGCACATTTTCCTTGAAGCTGTCGTGTTGCTCCTAAGCTCACCAACCTACGTGACGCACACCTTGTTGTCCAACGTAAATGAGTCCTCACGCTCTTTTTTAAAATGACATTCTCTGTTCATCATAACTTCCAACAAATTCCTAAAGTGGCGTCGAAAACGTTCCTGTTTTGCACAGCCGTCTTCGTAGCACTTCACTGTCATCGTCGTTGTTATTATCACTGGTACATTCCCCAACTACTCGGCTGATCTCCGGGCCAGGCACTGTCCAGCATTCTAACAGGTGCTGGGTAAGGCCGATCACATCACACACTCCGTTTGCCCCTGTGTTTGCACGCTCATGGGCTTGGCTAATCCGTATGGTCGAGAACCGTCGAGTGCTCCTCGTTTTCGTATACCTACCCTCGTCTCATTCATTTCGAGTGCTCGAGAAAAAAACACATCGTGTTGGGTGAATGGGAAAGATGGGAAACCACCGCACATAATTCTGGTGATCGAGAGAAAAGAACAGAAGTGCGAACAGTTTCAGTGTGTTAAGTTGTCAACAACAGCTTGAATTTCCTCTCTCAGTGCGCTCGGACGAACATGCCGATGATCCGTTGGAACTTGTGCACCAGTAGTCAGCATCGTATGGCTACAGAACTCTCCCGTGCAATTACGGTGATCCTATCCTCAAGAGGAAACTCAGGTCCCGCGTTATAAGATTATCCACTAAACAACTATCACTTTGTGAAGGTGTAGTATAGCTGCTGATCCTGGCTTCAGTCAGAGCATCAGGCCATCTTGAGCAGACGTACCATGGTGGCCCACAAAGCCAGTTCAATATGCATGTCTCCTAGCACCACAACAAATTTGTCTTCACTGAGAGTTTCTGGGAATGTCAATTGATTTTTCTTGGCAGTGTCTTAAACTGGTTGATCCACCACCAGCAGCAGAACGTGGCGTAGATTGAGGTGCTTGGTAATGTCTTGTTAGGATCATGTGTAGAACAGCTGGTTTGTTGTGGAAAATGGGCGAGTGGGCTTCAATGCGTTTTACTGGTTTTCCAACAACTTCTAATCGAGAATCATGGTACGAAGACCACATGACCAGAGCAACTTCATATGTTTCTGGCCTACCACGGAGTTCCCTGATGTACTGTATCTGTCAATGTTACTTCAAACTTCTTCTCTTCATCGAACAAACTCGTTGTCATTGGCACTTTTCACACTTGGTTGAGTGGAGGGCTTTCGACCCTCTGTTGGAATGGACTTATATGAGTGAGGAAGGGTGGACTCACATGTACCTAATCGTCCAAATTGTGAACCAATTTTACGCGGTTCTTGAGCGCTAACTTTTACAACAACTTGAATTGACTGAGGGTCAGGTTGTAGAATGCCCGGTGTCTACTGTTATTTCCCTTTATCGCATCTGCCTATTCCGTTTGTAGACTCGGTATTCTAATTTGGGCACGTATTGCAACGTTCTTCCTCTGCGTTGATTTCCTAGACAATTTAGACATCGACCTACTCAGTTCAGCCAATGCGTCACTGTCTAATAGAAACCAGAGACTCACAGAGGAAGATTCTAATTACTCAATCATCGCAGAAGACTTTCTATTGTTTGTTTCAAGAACTTTAATACACTGTACACACAATTAGCATGATACAGATCAGTACAACCAATACTGGTCCTCCGTGGGAACCAGACGTGGTGTTACATCGTTATGGTGTGCAAGTCCTCCCTGCACATTCTCTGCAATTCTCTTCCAATCGCGCACTACTCTTTCCTTAAATACTCGCTACTTCCCTCTCTTCCTAGTGACTCGCGATTCCCATTGGTCAGTGCCTCTTCTGCATTTCTTAATATGGCGCGCTACAATCGGGCTCGCTACCTGGCTATCTGATCTCTGATCCCGCATTACCTTATCTGCTAACTGACTCATCTCCCGACTATTGCCAAGCCCAGCTATCTCTGGAGATGACCTGAGCTAAACCTATGGGAACATCCTGTATCTCAGATCTAATTATAAGAACACAAGCTACTAGACTAAAGCAGTTCTAAGCATATACTTATTAACATAACTTCCTATATAATAATTACTATATTTCATGGACAAGTAATTACTAGGAATTTATGCAAAGCTCAATTCCTTACAAGGTGACCCCACTATCGCTGTCGTAGGAGCTACCCTTCTGACAGGCATCACTGCTGCAATTTATTTCCCCGATATATTTGATAACAAACCCAACCAGAATGCTACTAATGGGGTCACGTTCTTCTACGTAATTATAGCATTTCTGGTTTGGTCGCGTGTTGCACGCTGAATAAGAACAAAACTGCCCGTATAAATCACTTGCGTCAGTCAACAAGCATTTCCTTTCCTGCGTCGAGGCCAGACAGCTAGATAAACAGCCCGGGCTGTGTCGCGGCGCCTGGCTATTGTAATCAGACTCTTTGTCGGGGCTCACTGTGGGTTGTGACGGCACATGGGGTGACTTGAAAGGGGCACGAAAGGAAGGTATGCATGAGTAACGGTAACTTCATTAGTCACGGGATGTGGTCAGTAGTGCGGGAAACAAAGAGTAGGGACGCCGGATTATGTCATTCGCCTGGTTATCGGCTCTGTCGACCGCGGACTGCGTAACAAAGTCGATGGCCGCGGACTTTGATGCCCGGCACGAGTTGCATCTTCTCGCGTCCAGGTGGCGCGACACGTCGCTTCAACATTATTAATTCAACAGTTATTCTAAACGTGATGATTAGATGGACACGCAGATCGTGTGTTGTTGCGGTTCAGTATTCTACGAGAAATTAAACATTTCACATTAAAAACCATTCTAGTGATTAGGAATAAACATCAAACATGTCAGTGAAAGGGAAATACCAAAATGTGGAGATTGGTTGTTCGTCAATATGTCAGGAATTGCCTTGACGGGTGGTTTGTAAAAGAGAGTTGCAAACAAATTGTGCAACACAACGTACGTGCGTGCGTGCGTGCGTGCGTGCGTGCGTGCTGTATCCGACTGTATCCACACGAAAAATGACGTGATATCGGGCCTGTTTATTATCCGACGTCAGCAGTAGTCACGCGCAATCGGCCTCTACCTGCGGCGGCCTCTGCACCTGTTCGGCGGCACCCTTTGATTTGTAATCCGACACGAGTCCCGCTAATTGTCCTGCCTCCCTTCTTGCCCAAGGACACCTCTGTTAGTGATGACGTCATTCACTGAATGCTACTCGATGGGGAGTTGGGGTAATTAAACAGACGGAGTGATTAACAGATAAAAAGAACCGTTCTTTCAGTGGTGTCCCGACGACTAATGTCGTCTATTAGCGAACGGGCGTCACGGGCGACAAAACTGTGTGTGTGTGTGTGTGTGTGTGTGTGTGTGTGTGTGTGTGTGTGTGTGTGTGTGTGTGTGTGTGTGTGTGTGTGTGTGTGTGTGTGTGTGTGTGTGTGTGTGTGTGTGTGTGTGTGTGTGTGTGTGTGTGTGTGTGTGTGTGTGTGTGTGTGTGTGTGTGTGTGTGTGTGTGTGTGTGTGTGTGTGTGTGTGTGTGTGTGTGTGTGTGTGTGTGTGTGTGTTGTGTGCGTGCGTCAGTCAGTGTTCATCTTTTAGATATCGTTCTTGTCGACGCGTGTCGGTATTTGTGCGGTTCCAAGAAGGAGATCATGCGTTGGCCAAATTCCTATCACTTGAACTTCCTAAAAAAGAAATCGCTAAATGTTAAATTCGCATGGTTTTTCTAACGGGCGCATCATCTAGAGGAAAATAATTCTTCAGTGTTAATGGGGCGTTTAGGTGGTTCTACATTTTAACCGGGTATTTGTGTTCGGAGGAGGTTCTTATTCGTGTCAATATACAGTAAATGTGACTCAACGACCACATGCCGTAATGCGTTGAAAACACGTCTACTGTTGTTCGCATCCAGCCTCAAAATGGTCGCTGCGCGGTTTCGGAGCGATATATATTTATCTTACGTCACTAACAGCCATTACGCGGGATGTTTTGAAAACGTCAGCCAATGAAAATGTTACTTTCATCTTCCCCTCTCTCGTGCAATTACTGAACACCTGCATGAGAGAGGGGGAGATCCCAGAAGAGTGGTGACCGGAGTTGATTGTCCCAGTATGGAAAAGAAAGGGAGACGTGCATGACCCTGGAAAATGGCGATGGCGACACTGAGGTGGATGGTGGTCCCACGAGCAGAGGATAGGATGGTAGAAGGGACTTGTGAAGAACAAAGAGCAGGGTGTTGTGTGGACAGGGAGTGTCAGAAGAGTTTGAAGTAAATGTTGGCTTGAGACAGGCGATCTGGCAGTGGTAGCGGGCGGGAAAGCAGATCTCCAAGAACAACCGACAGAGTGGAAGGAGGATATATTTAGCAGACATGGACTGAAAGTTAGTTTGGAGAAGACAGAGGTACTTTGGGTGGGGCAGCAAAACAAAGAGCTGGAAATACAGCTGGGGGGAGAAACTAAGACAAAGAAACAGTTTTGTATAACTGGGTAGAGCGATATGCGGGGACGGTAATTCAGACACTGACATTCTCAGGAGGATAAAGGCAGTGGCAAACTAAGAAAGTTGAAGGTGTGATAGGAGATAGGTGCATATCGCGTAAACTCAAAGGAAAGGTGCTCTTTTCATGTGTTTCTCCTGCATACCTGTATGGCCTAGAGACGACGGCACTGACAGAGAAACAACAAGAGAGGGGCAGGTTTGTGAAAACAACTGGGTAAGAAGAATTGCGGAAGTGAGAAGAAGTGATAAGCGAAGACTGGAGGAGTCGAGGGAGGAGGATGGAGGAAAAAGCCTTAAGAAGAAGCTGGTGAGGAATCGACTGAAGTGGGCTGGGCATGTGGAGAGAATGGGAGGAGAACGGCTGGCAAAGAAAGCAGATACCCAGAGAGTGGAGGAGAAAAGGAGGCGAGGAAGACTTAGACTGCGATGTGAGGACTGTATAAAGACTTGGAAGGATTGGGAGAGGAATGGGGAACGAGAGCAAAAGATAGAGGAGAATGGAGACAGTTGACGGAGACAGCAGTGTAAGATCAGTGAGGGAAAATAATAAGAAGAAAACAGATAACTGTTAACAATTGGAATACTGCTTATGGATTTTGAGATTGGTCTGATGCGCCTCTGAGCTTGGTTTCCAACGATTTAGGGAATCAGGAGGAGAACAACAACAATATTGTGTGTTCGGCTTTATGCCTGGATGGCGAAGCAACTCTGAAAATTAGATGCAAACTTAACAACTGACTGAAACAAACGCGTGCAACTGTTGTACACTATAAGAAGGCAGACCCTACCTCTAAACATGTTCTGTCCTAAATTATAAGTTGGCGTTGTATTATGGAAATAATATGTATGTTTATGTTTTTATTTAATTTAATGCGTTAACACATTGCCGTCATTCTTGTCTTCGTTTAGTGAAACCAATCAGTGAAAACATTGTCTACGACTACCGTCCCATCACTATGTGGAGCTCGTCTTGTTCCGGGTAAGACCTTCACTGGTATCGATGCGCCGTTGGATTGTTTTGCAGTGTCAAGTGGGGTATTTAGACCCTATATACAGCACAACCAACGATTTGGTCTAACCATCGAACTTCGGTTAATAAACCCTATCCGTTGCCATGTCTTTCTTGAATAGCACGACGGCACAAAACAACCTTGTCTCGGGCACGGCATGGCCATTTTCACTAGCGAGAAATAGCCGACTGAGCCGTGTACACGGTTTGGATGCTAGACAAAACAGTTACTTCCCGAAACACCAAATGCTTTAATCTAATTAACAGAGGCGTCGGAACCGGGGGGGATTGGGTGCTCAGTGTACATCCCATCCCAAGGTGGTGGCTGGATATAGGATTAGCCTCCCCTCCAATAATTAGGGAAGGTTGGTGGATTACTGATTGTGGGGTGCAATTTCAGGTTTTTGGTCAGCCTTGGGAGGGTGCAAATTAATGTTTGGGAGACAGCCTCAAAGTGGGCGTTTTTGTCTAGCCTCAAGGGGAGAGTGCAAATTGAAGTTGTTGGAGAATCTCAAGGTGGGTGTTTTGGTGAGCCTCGAGGGAGGTAGTGATTAGTAGATGAAAAGAATCGTTCATTCAGTGGCGACAAAACTTGTGTGTGTGTGTGCGTGTGTGTGCGTGTGTGCGCGTGAGTGTGCGTGCGTGCGTGCGTGCGTGTGTGTGGTGCGTCAGTCAGTGTGTGCATTCGTCAGTCAGTGTTCGTCTTCTTTGGCCATTACCCATGTCATCATAATCTTCTAGATATCGTTCTTGTCGACCGGTGTCGATACCTGGTGTGCGGTTCCAAGAAGGAGATCGCGCGTTGGCCAAATTCCTATCGCTTGAACTTTCTAAAAAATCGAAGTTCGGAGATTCTCAAGGTAGGCGTTTTTGTCGAGCTTCACGGGATGCAAATCTATGTTTTGGCGAGCCTCAAGGGAGGGTTCAAACTGAGGTTTTTGGAAAATCTCAGGCCTCTTTATTTACACGTTCCGACGCCAGTGATTAAGGTATTCATGAGTAAACTGTAATTGCTATATTGCTTATCTCAACATTGACTCTAACTTTAATATCACTTAACCACAATAATGAATAGTCGCTACTCTTAAACCCAACTACACATTATCGTAATTTCCCGTACTAACAAGACGGGTTTGTGTAGATACACATTACCCCAGAATCGAGGCGTTGCCCTCACAAAGGAAATCTATTTAAAGCGTTGCGTAGCAACACAGATGTTTGACCGCACGGGGGTTAGGGTAGTTACGCATAGGTCTGCGTGGGTATCGGTGTGAAAATAGCTCAAGTCTTATATGGTCGTTCGAAAACGGTTGCCTGGCAACGGGGGTATTTTCAGCGGCTTTGCAATGACCGGGCGTGATCGAACTTATTCGGCCTCGCCGCAGACACAAATGCGGCTAGAGGTGCACCTGTTTATTCGCGATACGGCGGCTTAAATTAGCTCACGACGATTTCTAATCCTATCAGTGACGATACGGTATCGCAGTTGCGATTGTAACAAAGGATTTAGCGCATATGGCGTGACTGAGAATGTTCTTTGTGTGGCACTCAGGCTGTCTAGTTCTAAATGTTTAAGACAATGCAAGAAAGTGCAATCGTGTAGTCTGAAATAATTGAAAACGGCGACGAATAAGAAAGTAATTGCCGTAAATCGATTGCTGTTAGAAAGCAACCACCACAGGCAAACACAACGTGTAACAAACGCACACACACACACACGTTCACACTGCTGGAGTAGAATATGGACGTACACTGTATGTAGGGCCAAGTTTATCCCGATATAATACGAATTTGCTTCAGATATAAACCTCGTAATAAAGTACGTATTTTCTTGTATTCTTCACACAACTATAAATTCTAATGATATACCATTAAAAATATTTGTCGCAAACAGTTTAGAAATTGACATGGCAGGCACTTTTCAACGCAGTGGATTTTTTTATGTAGGTGTATCTAGTTGCCCGGTAGATGGCGACACTCGAAAGGAATAGGAACCTTATAGGGTGGTTAAACAAAGAAAAATGACACACGGATTGATACAAACAATCGTTTTCAACACAAGTTATGTGGCACGTCTACATTTCTGTGACGACGCTAGGCCCATATGCCATCTTGGCGTAGTTCGTACTATGCGTGTGGTTTGCATGTTATAATCACGCACACACACATACGCACGCACACACGCGTGCATACCCACATGGGGTGACAACACACGTACACACACGCATATGCACGCACCCACACGTACACACACACAAACACACACACACACACACACAGTACGTGGCCCACATACACAGTGACACAATGACACCAGGAGAAGGGTAAACGTGTGATTATGCAAGAAAAATACCAGACACCGGTAGACTCTGTCTCATCCGCCCCCGAATGGTAAACACACTTAATAAAAACCTTTCATCGACACAAACCCTTCATCGACATAAACCCTTCATCGACCAAACCTTTCATCGACACAAAAATCCTTCGTCGACACATACCCTTCGTCGACACAAACCCTTCATCGACACAAACCATTCAACAACACAAACCCTTCATCGACACAAACCCTTCATCGACACAAACCTTTCATTGATACAAATTCTTCATCGGCACAAACCCTTCATCGACACAAACCCTTCAACAACACAAACCTTTCATCAACATAAATCCGTCGTAAAAATGTCGACGTGGATCGCCTGTGGACAAATATTTTTACCACTGGTCAAAGATTCTTTTCTCAACATGTACTACAACCAACCAGGGGGAAAATATCAACTACAGTAATTCACAGAATGAATATGTTGACAATGCCAAGAATGAAGTAGTTGACAATGTCAAGATATGCGAGCCACTGGGGAGTAGTGATCACAACCAGATACATTTTATCATCAAAGTAAAATCAAAAAGGAATAATAAAAAGCAGTAGAGGAGAAAGTTCTACAAAGGAAGATATAAGGACAAGTATTTAAAACCCTTTATTGGACGTTGTTGCCCTGAGGCAACGTACCAGTTTAAAACTTTTTGCTTGGTCTATTGCCATTTTTGAAGAAAAAAAAACTATAATCAGTGCAAAATCAGTACTGCCATATCAAGTTATTGTATATTAATATTTATTTCATATATTTTTTATGTATATGGTATGTTGGATACAACGTCATAATATAGGTGGTGAAAAAAAAAATATTTGGAAAAGTTGAAATAATTCACCCAGTAAAGGGTTTTAACAAAAATAGAGTGGAATAACATACTGAAGAATAAGACAGCAACAGAATGCTCGACTATCTTAAGGAGTGAAATTGAGTGCATCGTCGATAAATTTGTTATATTGAAAAAACAAGGGAAACGGTCCAGAAAGAAACACTAGTTGAAAGAAGCCATTAGAAAAAATAAGTACAAACAAATGATGTGGAAGTCATATAGATGTATTGGAAACGATGAAGACTACAACATTTATAAAGAAGCACTTAACCAAGCTACAACTGAAATTAGAAATTCAAAGATAAGCTATGAACAACAATTAGCTAGTAATATAAAACATGACAGCAAGAGTTTTTATGCATATGTTCAGAGCAAACAGAAAGTTCAGGATAAGGTCGGTCCTCTAGAAGATAGTATCAGAAATATAATATCAGAGGGATTCTTAATGGCAGAATACCTGAATAAGTACTTTAGTTCGGTGTTTACCAGGTAAGATATTAGTTCACTGCCAGTACCAGAGGCTGCGTTCAAGGGGGTAGATTCAGACTATTTAGGACAGTTAATTGTAACCCCGGAAATGGTAGTTAAAAAAATAAGGGCTATGAAGGATAATAATTCACCTGGAGTGGATGGGATTCCACCCAAACTACTATTGGAAATTGTAGAACAAATTAATATACCGCTTGCGACAGTTTTCTACTTGTCATTAAACGAGGGAGTGGTTCCTTTGGAATGGAAAGAAGCAAGCATTATACCGTTATTTAAAAAGGGTTCGAGAAACAAGTCAGAGAACTACAGACCAGTGCGTTTAACATCGGTGATTTTCAAATTATTAGAAAGACTAATTAAAGATCACTTGGTGGATTTTCTTGTTAAACATAACCTGATAAACCCATCTTAACATGGGTTTCTAAAAGCGAGGTCATGCTTAACAAATGTGTTTGGAAGATATCACTAAGTGGGTAAACGAGGGATCACCAGTAGATATTATCTACTTAGATTTTCAGAAAGCTTTCGACAAAGTTCCACATCAAAGATTACTGCTTAAACTAAAGGCCTATGGCATAGGGGATGCTATAATTAACTAGATAAAAAATGGCCGATTGACAGAAGACAGCGGGTAGTAGTTGATGGGGAGGCTTCAAATTGGAAATTGGTTTTGAGTGGGGTACCACAGGGATCAGCACTGGGACCTATATTATTCTTAATATATATCAACGATTTGGACGATAATGTAACAAGTAAGGTGTTGAAATTGGCGGATGATACAAAAGTGTTTTGAAGGATTAAACGTGATGGAGACAGACAGCATTTACAAGATGATCTTGACAGGTTGATCAGTACTTTGATCAAATGGTCTGAAAAATGGCAGATGTTGTTCAATTTGGGGAAATGTAAATGCCTTCACACAGGACATGGGAACGAAGATGTAGAATATACAGTGGGGGAGGGGAACTGTACCAAGTACCACTATAAAAGAAAAGGACTTAGGAATTACAATTAGTGCTGATATGAAGGTTTCAGAGCAGTGTCGAATTGCAGCTTCAAAAGGAAATCAAAACCTTGGATTAATAATTAGGCGTAATATAGCGTATATGGAGAAAAAAACTAATGATATCGTACAAAACAATAGTTAGGCCTTATTTAGAATATTGTATATAAGCGTGGAGGCCATGTCGCAGGAAGGACATAGATATGTTAGAAAGAGTACAGAGGGGACCAACTAAAATGAAACTAAAATTGAGAGATCTTAGTCACGAAATATGCCTAAATGAATGTGGTTTGACACACTAAAGACCATGAGATTGAGAGATCAGATATTTTTTTTTTTTAATATTGAATGGTTATGAAAATATTGATAGACATATTTTTTCTCAGTTAAGAAAGATAGAAGGACCAGAGGACATGAAGTTACATTAGCAAAGGAGCAGTGTAGAATAGATATAAGAAAGTTATAATTTTCACAAAGGACTGAGATGATTGGAACAGATTATCTGCTGATTGTGTGGGTGCTAGTAGCGTGAATATGTTTAAAAATAAAATTGACACGTACCTCAGAAGGGCGGGATACACATAGATAAAAAGGGTTGGACTCTCGATAAGCCAAAATGCTTCTTGTCCACCTGCCATCTAGAGTTAATTATATGGGTGGCAATCTTGTTAAATCTTGTTAAACACTGGTAAAGCCCCTCCTCGACCCCTGGACAGCCTCAGCACTTCCGACCAAGTTAATTGCTATGTAAACGAACAATAGGAAAATGCAATTTTATGACTTCGCCGCAGATGGGGTAACGCTATCACCCCAACCCCAATATGGTTCCCACGACGTGTTGACTCAAGTGACGCAACGCCCAGTGGGGGTCATCGACGGCGTGGACACAACGCTTCGTGTCGTAGGTACACACGGAAGTGGTTGCCGATTTGTTGCGGCGAGGAGAGCCCCCACATTGTTAGACGCCTGCCCTAAACCGGGGAACAATGTAACGTGGATGTCACGTATCATTGACGTTACGTAAGCCACGACGTCGACGTACAGCTGCCTGTTGATTGCCTCCATAATGAAGTCACTGTTCCGGCCGTGTCGAGTCAGAGAGACTTGTTGAACAAAGGCGAAGACAACACGACACAGCTGTAATTAAATCGACGCCTATTTAAATATATGATGTCTGTTCCTTTACCCGGTGTCAGCTATGGTGGTAATTATTAACCAGGGGCGTATCCAGAAAGCGAGTCTCAATACTGTCTGGGGGGTCACAAAACCCTCCACTGGCGGCCGAACCAAATGGTAGACATTGCGTTGCTGCCGCGCCTCCGTAACTTGGGCCGCTGTCTCGGCTGGACTGGTGACATCGGAAGCCTGGGGGTGGGGGTACTTTACAATTTTCGCTGCCGCGTCGCCGTAAGTTCAGATTATTATAACCTGAACAGGGGCACATTTCCAAGGGTCTAGGGGGCACGCTCGCGTGGGCCCATTATAAAAGGGTGGGCATGCCATTACTAAGGCCACATGCCCTCCAGTGCCCCGTGAATCCGCCAATGTTAACAGACAGTTCGCTGATTTGGTTGTCTTAAATGTGGAGACATCGCGGCCACGCGAAACAACCACCCAACGTCCTTTATGTGCCAATACTAATTTTGGCATATAAAGGTCGCCGGGTGGTTGTTTAACTAAATTGCATTTAATAAACAAAATGTTAAATTTGTATAGTTTTGCCTTTTGCAAAGAAAAATATAATCGAAAAGACTCTGTTCGTTTTAGTAAACACAATTGAGCTAACTGTAGGTCCACACACCTTTACCGTATTGATTATAGGCTTTAAAACACTGTATTTATAAAACAACTAGGGATAGACCAGCTTCGTATCTCTCAAGCTTCAATGTCAGAGTCGGGAAAAAGCCGTTCTCGTGGCTGTGTAGAATTCGACCTATTTTGAAGTTCATCCTCATTCTGGAAACATGGACAACATATCTGGTTGAAACGAGGTCCAATTCCGATGCGACACCCATCCCGATATCAGTGCTGCGACGTCGGAGGTTACGGCAGCGCTCTGGCACACGCTGTAGATAAACCTGCGTTATCAGCCGAGCAGACAAATGATACAGGATGCTAATTTGGCGCGCTCCTCGGCAGAGACAAAAGTCACAGACAATCTAATTGGCAGGGGCCAATCTTCAAACGTTGTCAGCAGCTACTGTCACATTGCGTCTCGGCGCGTGCTCAGTGACCCATATAAATCACGTGCGATCATCAGATATCAATCTTCCGGTCCGGGTGGCCGCCATATTTGTTTCGCTCATGCCAAGAGTCAAATGTGTTCCGCTCGATCGGCCGCATTGTGACGTTGCAATCAGACTTTTAGATTAGTGCTCGGACATCGGATTCGCATAATGCTTCGTTAATCAGTTCCTTTGATGCGCGTCGTTTGATGACGATTCGTGATGTTGACGACGGACGCTGTAAGACTTAATCTGCTTCCAGATCTAACTTGGGAGTATAAGTATATACAGTGTACTTTAATTTGTATATTTATTTTGTTAAACTCACGACCCTTAGGATGATATCATGTATATTGTATTTAAGGTTTGTCGTGAACAGAATTATTATTATTATTAATTCATCTTCATAAAAAAGTTGCTTTTTTCGGTATTGAATTACATACTAGGCCTAATGAAAACAAAGTTTATATTGTGTTAAGGAAAGTAAGCTATATAATGTATGGGGCATGTTGTTTCACTTGAAAATTGTATTTAAAAGATGGACGATCTCAGAATGCCACTTCAAAACATTGCACGCACTATTTTTGTAGGCAAATTGTTACGCAGTTCAGATCTACCCGTATAATATATTATAATTTGTTTAAAAAAATAGCATAAACAACCTGATAGTTTGAAGAGTTACCATAGCAGATGTGCTCCAGTCATTTATATACATGTGTGGCCTTAGTGAACCGTCACACATGTGACACATCTTTGACTGCAAGTCTTCAGGACGATCGATCACGGGACATTACACCGTATTTGTGATGATGTGTTTGCAATGTCACCTGTATTTGTACAATTGTTTTATTAGTTTAAACCAAAGATAACACGTGGTGGACTGCAAGGGAAGGACAGAAAGGGAACTGTGTAACGAAAAGGGATGTTTCGCGTAGCTGTGAGCGTGCGCACAATGAGGACGATTTTAAATCTTTCGTGAAAATATTCATCAAATTGGAAGAATAATCAGGTACAGAATGCATTTTCTAGTTGCTTTAGTAAGAAAATTTCTTTATCTAATTTCAAATCATATCTCAAATAATTTGGCGAATACCCCCTGGCAGATCACTTTGCGAAACGCTGAAGGTAAACTAAGCCAATAATATCGTCGCCTACCAAGATTCGGCTGTTTTCGTTTCGGCCAACCATGGATCATGTTACATGTAATGTTCGGGAAGTAATTATATGAATATACAGTACCGGTCAGCAGCTCGTGGGAATGGTCAAATGTTATTGTGATTTCCGGTAACTGCTCTCTCTGATGTGGGGTGCGGGCGATTTTGCATCATGCCTGTTTTTATGTTCCCAAAGCAAGACCGGCGGAGACAGACAATTATAGAACAAATAGAACAAAGTATAGTTGTACAACTATTTCAGCAAACTTCCGTACATTGTGTAGGATATCAGCCAGGGGTACTGTAGTCAATTACCACCACAGCTTGCGAGGGTGCGTGGCATCGACACCCTGCCCGGCAACGAATGCCGACAGGAAATACTTCTTGTTCTAGCAGCAAACGTACACATATCTTACATATTTTCATAACGAACATTCACATTGTCGATTTGGTAGTAGCTGCGAACTATTTAGCAAAAACACGCTGTGCAACTGCAGTTGTGTTGCTGGCGAGCGGGCAGTCGTTACTGGTTATTTCCAGGGAATCCGATTTCAGAAATATATCAAAGAGGATAGTTGTCTATTATATTAATACGCTAACTTGGATGCGGTGTGAGTGCATCTCCGATGCGCCGAGGGCCACTCGCCTCTTCCTACGTCCAGTCGCTTCCTTTGACAACTGGCCTCTGATCTACCAACAGTAAATACGCTCTCCTTCAAGAGGGCTGCAGTCTCCTGTCTGAGATACTTACATAGTTAGTCCGCTTCGCGCGGAGTTGCTCATAAGGCCGCCATCAGAGCTCGCTACTGTGATCTATCTGTCGCATATCTTTCGAGGTATCCCCAGGTCCATCCCTGCTCTTTCATCTCTTTCTCTACCGTCCTCCTCCAGGTCTCTTTCGGTCTGCGTCTCTTTCTCCCGCCATCAGGAGTCCATCTGAGGGCAACTCTGGGTAAGGCTGTAGGTGGCATTCGTAGAACATGTCCGATCCATCTCCACCTACGCCGCTGGATTTCTTGGGTGATGGATTTGGCAGCAGTCCTCCTGTGTAGCTCGGCGTTCGTGAGGTTGTTCGGCCAACATACAGTATGTTGAGAATTCTTTCTTCTTTTTATACCCTAAGACTTTCTCTCCTGGTTCTCAGAAAGCTTGATTGAAGGCGTCAATATTTATTTCCTGTTTCTCTCCCAGACCTAGGAAGCGGTTCTTGAGTTCTTGTTTGAAAGCATGCTTTACCCCACATATTTCAGTCTGGCAGAGTCAATCACTCTTCCCCTTTCCTGTCCTCTTCTTGCCTTGCGCAATTTCAGGGTGATTGTTCCTACAAGCAGGCTGTGGTCACTAGCTATGTCAGCTCATCTACAGGCCTTCACATCTTGTAGAAAACTTCTCTATTTCCCATTGATGAGGATATAGTCGATCTGACTTTTGGTTACTCCATCTGGCGATGTCCACGTTGTCTTGTGGATATCCTTATGTTGAAACAATGTCCCTCCAACTATCATGCCATTTTCTTCGCAAAACTCACATAGTCGCTCTCCGTTGTCATTGATATGTCCAAAACCATGTCTTCCTATCACCCGTTCTCTGCCTCTTTTATTGCCCCCGACTCGGGCATTGAAGTCTCCAATGATCAGCAGCCTGTCATGCGCTCCTACTTCTGTTGATGTCTGCAGTTGTTCGTAGAAACTGTCCATTTTATCTTCTTCTGTATCCTCAATTGGGCGTAGCATACGATCACTGTTGCTTGGTGTATCTTGAATTGAATCTGGCCTTGAGAAGATTTGGTCCAAGCGGTTTCCATTCAGTCGATGCTTTTTCCAACTTGTTGCTGATTATTAAGGCAACTCCTTGTGTGTACTGGTCATCTAGAAAAGAGTACGAAATGGCATGATGTTAATTTCCTCTTTCCAGCTCCCGTCCATCTTGCTTCGCTGATTCCAAGGATGTCTAGTTTGTAGTTGTCAAACTCTTTCACCACCTGAGTGAGTGTGTCTTTCACCACCTGAGTGAGTGTGCTGGTCTGGTACAGTATGTGCACATTCCAACATGCTACTCTGGTCCTCCTCCACGGCTTCAGGGAATCCACCATCGGGGCGCCAGCTTCCTGCTGGGTTTGGTTGTCCCCCGTCATCTGTCTGGTGTCCTGGCATGTTTCATACCTGTCACCACAAATTGTTTGTGCTCTGGTATTAGTTTCCGTAACAATGTTTTTTACGAGGTGGATTGTTAGCCCCACGCTCAACCCTCCTTTATCCGGGCTTGGGACCGGCAAGAGTTTCCGATAGAAACTCCAGACGAAGTTTACTTGAGATAACTGAGTGGTTATAAATTCATTCACCAGATGGCGCCAGCTGTTTGACTTACAACACTCGCGTCAAAATAATGTCTGCGGATACCCGACAGACGGCCTGGGACTTGAAACGTATCAACAACACACACGCTATGCTGTCTGACATAGCGTTCCTATGCGGAGTGCAGAGGCGCAGTGGCGCAGTGGCTAGATCATCGGACTCTCAATCGAGAGAACCCGTGTTCGAATCTTGTGGTGCCGTGTCAAACCTTGGGCAAGTTCGTTCACTTTACGTTGCCCCAGTTCATTCAGCTACATGAATGAGTACCTGGCTATAGACAGTGGTTTATATTTGTGTACGCAGTTTTCGCGCACCAATTGCAGGTTGGCTGAATGCTTCCTAGAGAAGTCGGTTTTTGTGTTCGATCGAAGAGGTCTGCCAGGGAGTAAAATATAAAAGCGCTTGAGCAGCCCTAAGGACCGGATACTGCGCTAGATAAGAACTTACCTTTACTTATTCATTCACTTCACATTAACATGTTATAGTAATGATATGTAAATCAATATGATGTTATAAAGAAGAAGTGATTATTTTTGATGCGGTTGAACTGAATGGATAGTTGTTTACACTGGCTGGACATTTTAAAATTGAATTATTGACAGTAAATCGAAGGTAGCAACGATATACTTTTTGTACGCACTGTTAAGAAGACAAATAAGTGATAACAAGCAACTTATATCTAAACATAAGATTGAATCATATGGTTGGTCATGATGGCAGATATAATGAAACATGATGCTCAGGGAAGTCAGTTGAGCACGGGGCATATGTAGAGGTGGCGTCACCGGAAAAAGGAACATTGAAGATTGTAACTACAAACCTGATTGCATCGGAGCAGTGTTATCGCTTCTCTTGTGATATGACGACACAACAAGCGTACTGTCATCACGTCGGTCGGACAAACTAACAATCGGAACGCGACGGAATCTATTCAGGAGCAGACGGTTCGAACCAGTAATTACAGTCAAACACTGCGAACGGATGTTTTCTTTCTTCATGTCGACATTATTACGTCGTTACGACTCGCAATGGAACGCGTTGATGCGAGCCATTATGTCGGTGTCGGTATATGTGCAATATCCAGGCACGCATGTCATACAGGTCGGCAGGTTTCCAGGCACGAGTGTCCTACATGTCGGCATGTATCCAGACACGGACGTCATAATTATTATTCAAGCAAGGGTTTCCTATATATCGGCATGTATCCACTACCCAGGCACGGATTTGTCATATGTATCCAGGCATGTGCGCCTTATATGTCAACATGTGTGCAGACACAGACCTCCTACAATCCTATATGTATGTCAACATGATATATGTATATATAAGTAAATAACTTATATAAATATGTTATTTATATTATATAATATAAATAACATATTATATACAGCCTAACTATAAAACGTAATATATATATATATATATATATATATAGATGTTTATATATAGATGTATATATAGGTAGATAAATGTCGTCGCACAGGTTCGTGTTGATTTTCGGGCGCGTTCTTTCATCTCCTATGTTCCGTTGAGTCTTGGATTTCATACATGTCTGCATATATCCAGGCAATGGCTTGCTACATCGGCATGTATCCACTATCTAGGCATGGATGTGTTATATATATCGACATGTTTTAAGGCATGGACACCCTATATGGCTGCTTGTATCCAGACACGGACGTCCTACATGCCATTATGTATCCAAGTAGTAGGTACGGACCTCCTGCAGTTCTACATGTCAGCATGTATCCAGTCACGGACATCATAAATATCGACATGTATTCAAATCGTCCAGACACGGATGTCCTACGTGACTGCTTTAAGAATCGCAGTGAAGTGGATTTTTAAAATACAATTTGATATAGCGAATATTTTGATAGATATGTTAAATATTCTCAAACTATATATACATATATATATATATAAAACTAAATAACACACATGTATATATATATATATATACATACATACATACATACATATATATATATCTGACGTAGGTATTGTCGCACAGGTTCGTGGCGTGTTCTTTCATCTCATCCGTTCTGTTTAGTCTTGGATCCGATTTACCTTCGGAATGTTGAATTTTATGGCCTGTCAAGTTTGAAATTCAGATGCGCCTGCCTAACTGCTTTTGGTTACACAACGCCATTGTGCATCAAAGGCAGGCATTTCTATTTAGAGCACGCCTTCGTAGATGAGTTCTCCTTAATTCGTTGGACCGACATCCCAGCTACTAGTTACTGGCTAACTGACGCATAAAGCTCGCGGCCATTACCCTCAATTACGTAATCGTGAATGGCACGCGTGCGCACATTACCGCCGGAGATGACGTAATGAGTTCTCTGGGCCTCGGGCACGGTGATTTACGCTGGTTATCGAACGAGCCACTAATGAAATGGGGCGTTCTTGTGTGATGGCGGCAGAGAATAACTTAGTGGCTTAGACGTCGTTACCGTTATCGTCAACGGCGGTGTCTCTGAGGTGGCCAACAGATGGCAACTTTGGAAATACCAGACACCACATTCAGCAGAAGATAATAGTTGTTATGTAGGCCTCGACCTACTAGTTATTTATTCGTAATCCATCGTCATCGTCATCCAAAAGCAACACGAAGATTTCCCAACAATTTTTTCGTAAAATTAAGCTTATCATTGGCTAACATGCTTTCTCTGTAGCTGCACACAAAATATGTAATCAAACCCCTGCCACTTTTAAATCATCTGAAACTATAGTAACACTTATTTGTTTGAAATCGCATTCCCAGGCTAAACCTTCGGCGGTCCCATGCTAGGATGATGGCTCTGATGCGTACCTGTTCACAAATTTGCCTTATGATTATTGAATGTTGCGCTGTAGCGAAAAATCATGCAGCTGAAAAATACTGCCGCACCGACCGTTAATGCGCATGTTCGGAAGTACAGGTTTTCGTGGGGAGACGTCAGGGCTTGTTGTATGTTAGCAAGGGGCTATACGTACACATACTCATTTTACGAACAGGTAGGCAGGGCCCTACGCATACGTACGTTCATCCAGATTATATTATTTAGCGTTAATTTTTTACTGGTACTGTGTAGGACAGTCGCGAAATCCATTAGTTGTAAATGTTGCCATACTGTCTTAACACATTGTAAACACGAAGCAAATAGGTGCAGTGTGGAACAACAATTACCGTTGCATTTATTTAATATAATTCTACAACATGCACAAAACTAATAACTATTTAATTTGACTTTAATCGAGCTAGCGTATTAGGGAAGATTGGGGATGTCAGTTTTGCTCTTTGTGATAACATTTCCATAAGTTTTTTGTTGTTGCTAAGATTAACTTTAGGATACCATGTAGGCCCTATACAGTCTTATTCAAAATATGGTATTTGTGTCGTTCAAAAGGTGTATCTCCTAAAGCAACCTGTTCCAATCATATAATATATATAATTAAAGCAATTTTATTGGAGACATAATACTTACATACCTGTGTGTGTGTGTGTGTGTTGTGCGTGCGTGCGTGCGTGCGTGCGTGTGTGTGTGTGTGTGTGTGTGTGTGTGTGTGTGTGTGTGTGTGTGTGTGTGTGTGTGTGTGTGTGTGTGTGTGTGTGTGTGTGTGTGTGTGTGTGCTTTAATTATACTGTAATGAAACATCCTGTCGCTGTAAAACACTGCCGCACCGACCCTTAATGCGCATATCCGCAGAAGTTCGTTGTGTAAAGAAATATTTTGCAAAATATATTAATCTAATCGCGGTCATCAAGCTTTATTGTGAATATTTGTGATGGGATGGATGTAAAAGTATTAGAATATTGTTCATCTGAGACATTTGGAAGAAGGATATATGTGGAAATATTTAGAAATGCTAGCCAACTAATGCGTTGTAAGTTGTATTCAGGACAAATAATCTACAAACTACCAAACAATTATTTGGTGCTAAAATAATTGTGATTAGTTTAAAGTTAGTTAAAATATTTTAGCAAACAATAATAAATGCGTTCTTGTAGATATAAAACATAATTGAATATAATCTTGCAAGAATAATAATATATTCGTTCACTCACGTACCCATTTGGCATGTTTACTGCTGAGCTCGACTCCACTGGGCATACGGATGTAAGCAAAAACCCAGTGGATGAATGGTAATTGGGCTGCACTTTGCTCAGTTCATAAAGTGAGAGTCTCAGTAATGGTGCATAATGGCAATCCCATGTACTTAATAAAACATTTGAAAACGTGTGAATTATAATTTAAATTATTTGAAAACATAAGTATGGTATGCATTAAATATGCATGAATTAACGTAGTGTATGTGGATTGCATACTTCGGTAGTGTATGCGTAACTATGCCTACAGTATCTTTGCTTCATTACTAGCATCAAACCAATTATATAAAGGACTATACACATTTCAACTAGTGTGCATAGTGTACGTTATATCTTGTGTGATTGTCACACGGAAAAAAAAATATTTTACTCTCATTGTCATGCGAATGTATAGAATATGACGACACAATTGTGTGTGTGTGTGTGTGTGTGTGTGTGTGTGTGTGTGTGTGTGTGTGTGTGTGTGTGTGTGTGTGTGTGTGTGTGTGTGTGTGTGTGTGTGTGTGTGTGTGTGTGTGTGTGTGTGTGTGTGTGTGTTTACAAAATTGTGTGGTACACAATGCACATGCAACATTCATCAATGCATACACAGACATAACACTAGATTACTAAAACACATCAACATCACAACAAAAGGAATCGCCAGATTACTTCATGACATAAAAACAAACAAATCAACAGGACCCGACCAGGTGCGAGCCAGAATCCAAGGTCGGTGCGGCAGCATTTTACAGGATTGTTCGCCCCTTGCCAACATATAATAAGCCCTGACGTCTCCCCGCGAAAAACTGCACTTCCGAACATGCGCATTAAGGGTCGGTGCGGCAGTATTTTTTAGCTGCAGGATTTTTCGCTACTGCGCCTCTGAGCTCAGATTCCTGATGATACAGGCGTTGTTTAGGTTCAGTGTTATTATATTACTATTATTAATGAATTGCCAAATTAAACCTCGCCTGGCTACCCGCGTCCGTGTGGCATTGTAAACGGCATCGAGTGATAAATGGACCCGTGGCTCTATTTACTACAGAGGAATGTCGCCCCTTGTGGAAAGACATGAAACGTTTTGTGTATTTAGTGAGTTACACAGTTTAGAAGTGGTTCGCAGGTGTATGGACACTAAAATGTACTATTCGTGGACGGATACAGGGGGCGTCCATCAGGTGTCCGGACACCCGTCAAACCCTATTTCGGTGGTATATGTTCCATCAAGTCAGAATTAACCTTGATGGTGGAACACCGCAATGGGGCACCTGCGTTTGCTGTTTAGAAGAGGACAATTCTATCATACATATAAACGTATTGCCACAAGTACTGTCATTCCCCAGTCGTTATTATTACTCTCCCAACCATGTCTTATCTTATCCTCCTAGTTAATTTTTATTGGTCAGGTTTGCAGGCCGCAGTACGATGCAAATGCTTTGATTTGCCAGAACAATCCATAATAAAGACTATCTATTTTAGTCAAACACTTGAAAATAACAGTATATTAAAAATTAAGAATAAAATAATATCAATAATAATAATAAACTTATAATTACTGATATATATATATATATTAATATATGCATACATATATATAAATTACACAAATAAATAAATAACTATACACGTATGTCTACCTGATTTCGGCAAATGTAACAATTTTATTTGATATAGTTGTATTCATAATTACTAAGAAGATTATTGTTTTACGTAACTAGAGAAACCATATAGACTATATGGATTTTGTCAGTAATATCATTTGGACTATTGTTAACAGTTCTAATCATGCTGTATCTAATGCTTTTTTTGCGAAAACATGATTATTTCTTGACGTAAATAGGCGATTTTTGTCTCGTGCGTCATACTGATGTATTTCAAAAGTGTTAGTATAAGATATATTATAAAAATATTCTGGTAGTTGTTTATTTATTAATTTATGATAAAAGTTAAAGTTCTTGTAGGTGTCGTTAACCTTTAATAATTTAGGTTCTTTATAAATAGGATCAGTGCGTGCATTATATTTACTTAACCTGATTATTCTAACTGCTTTTTTCTTTAGTATAAATATGCGTTGTGTTTGATAAGCCCAAGCCAATACACTATCATTTGTATGAGGTGATGTGAGAGAATTGTACATTGTCCTTAGAATATTCTGGGGTAAATGTTTAAGTTTATTTAGAATTCCAGTGGTTCTAGATATTTTGTGTGCTACTTTGTCTATGTGACTGTCTCAGTTCAAGTAGTTATTTATAGTGATACCTAACAAGTTAAAGTTATTTATATATTCAGTTATAGTTCCATTTATTAATAGCACATGCTTTTCTACTTTCTTTTGTGGCATACGAAATATCGCAGCTTTAGCTTTGTTAACATTTACAGCATGTTTGTTTACCTTAAGCCGGTCACATATCTTTTTAGTTCTTCGTTTATATTGTTAGTTAAGTCACCGGGTCGGTTATAATATATAATATACTGGTTAGGGTTGTATCGTCACCACAAGTTATGAACTTGAAAGGTCACTAGCAATTCGTAAGTCATTAATATATATAATAAACAAGAAAGGTCCTAATATTGACCCTTGTGGCATACCAGTAGTAATATGTACTTCTTCAGATTTTATATTTCCAAATTATACGTACTATCTATGGTTTGATAAATAATTCTTAAAAAAAGATTATGTGTTGTGCCTTTTACGCCACTGTAGTTTAAATTATTCATCAGTATATTGTGGTCTATTGTATTAAAAACTGTTGATAAATCAATAGTTATATGTGTACACTGTATATATATATATATATATTGGATTTAGACATTTATCCACTTCCTGAATAATCCTGTCTATGATTTCAAGGTTGGCAAGTTCGGTTGAATGTTTCTCTCTGAAGCCATATTGACACTGTAGCATATTAATAATTGTATTATTACCTTTTCTGAAAAGTGATATTACTTTAGCAACTTTTCATTTGTCAGGAAATATACCTGTTGACAAAGATTGATTGAGTATTGTGGTGACAGGTTTACAAATTTAAGGTTTTATTGTTTTTTTAATGAAATTGTTGATATGCCGTCTTTGACTGTTACTCTGTGTGCAAAGCAGACTATGGCCCTGAGAAGCAGCCAAATACGCGCTGATGAAAATCACGATGATGTGGTTCTGGATCCGTATTTTAAGACACAAAACAACAACGCTCAGTAGGCCTCGAAGACAAAACAGACAAACATTATAGAGGTCTTCGGGAAGCAGATATAGTATACCTGTAAGAGAAGACCATGTGGGAAATGCTAAAGGTCTTTCTACATCAGCGCGTAAGGCCTGTGACATGTCGAACAAGGAACAGTCATAACGTGCAACCACCGATGAGAGGTTAAATTGTTGTTGTTTTGACAGTCGTAATGTTGACATATTTTATGTGTGTTGGGTTTGGTCGTTTAGAAGGCAGGATCTTTGACAAGCGTGGTTTTCTGGATCGACGAGCTTCTTCACTGTGATAATGTTGCAACGATAAGTTTTGCGACAGCGCAATGTTACGGCAAAACAGCTTGGCGGTCTGCAGAATAAACCAATATTCATTAAACAACCAGTGGTAAATATGCCTGCAAAACATATTTGATGATTCCGACTGTGCCGGAAGCGTAATGGTTCCATTCGACGAAGAATGTGCCGTAGCCAAGACAACTCCGTGGGCGTACCCTACCGGGGGGCCGGGCGCGTGCATGTCAACAAAAGGATGCGCAGTGTACGTTTCACGCGCGGCACGTGCGTGACATTAAGCTGACACTTTGTTCAGGCCTGCGTTAAATCGAAACTAACTAATCGCAACTTGAAAGAAGTGTCTGTGTCACTAGAAAGTTGAATAATCATTGACGTCACCCATCGCTTGTGTTCTAGCCATCGACGCCACGATCGCCTGTGTTCTAGTCATCGACGTCGCCATCGTCCTGTTCTAGTCATCAACGCCATCATCGCCTGTGTTCTAATCATCGACGACACTCATCGCATGTGTTCTAATCATAATCATTGACGCCACCATCGCCTGTGTTCTAGTCATCGACGACACTCATTGCCTGTGTTCTAATCATCGACGTCACCATCGACAGTGTTCTAGTTATCGACGCGACCATCACCCTGTTCTAACCATCGACGCCATTATCGCCTGTGTTCAAATCATCGACGACACCCATCGCCTGTGTGATAACCATTGACACCATCATCGCCTGTGTTCTAGTCATCGACGCCACCCATAGTCTGTCTGTTAAACATCGACAACACCCATCGCCTGTGTTTCAAATTATCGACGCCACCATCGCCTGTCTTTCAAACATCGACACCACCCACCGCCTGTCTTTTAATCATCGACGCCACCATCGCTTGTGTTTTAATCATGGACGCCACCATCGCCTGTGTTCTAATCATCGACGCCACCATCGCCTGTGTTATAATCATCAATACCACCATCGCCTGTATTCTAGTCATCGACGCCACCGTCGCCCTGTTCTAGTAATCGACGCTACCATCACCTGTGTTCTAATCATCGACACCGCCCATCGTCTGTCTTTTAAGCATCTATACCACCCGTCGCCTGTGTCCTAACCATCGACGCCACCATCGCAGTGAATTGAGTTCACTTGGAGACAGGGTTGAATGGAGCAGTGTGGAGTGAAGGCGCAGTGAGTTGAGTTCACTTGGAGACAGGATTGAATGGAGCAGTGTGGAGTGAAGGCGCAGTGAATTGAGTTCACTTGGAGACAGGGTTGACGGAAGCAGCAATGGGTGTCGGAGCAGTGCGTCTACAAAGCGGACGGGAGAACTGGGCTAAGTTGTAACACGCATGCATTTTGTGTCAAACCTATGTCAGAGAAGGTGAAATGAAATGTACATTGGATTGAGAATGGCTGAAAATCCCACACTAGAAATATACACATGTGCTTTATATTCCTAATTTCGACGAATACAGTAGGTTTACCGAGTTGCCGCAGTTTCGGACGCCATCTTGAATTCTGCGGTTAACTCAAGGAATATTCCTGGGGACTTATTTCAGACACTTCCAGGGATCTTTGGTGCAAGAATCAGCTTATTATTATCGACTTTTAGGTTTGACCCTAACATTCCTGGACTAATAGGTACCTATTACTGGATGGGTGTGTGTATGGGTGGCTAGATGATAGTGCGACTAGATCTCAGTGCTTCTTTTAATACTGTTGACCACCATTTACTGTTCAATCAACTGCACAGAATTGGCGTGCGTGACAACACACTGTGCTGGTTGAAGTCGTATTTGTCACCAGGCAGTTAAAGTTGGCAACATCATTTCAAGAAGTGTCCATCTAACATGCGGTGTGCCTCAGGGTAGCGTGCTCGGACCTCTTCTGTTCACGATCTACTGCCTTGGACTCAACCATGTTTTTGAACATCATCAACTGCGCTATCATATGTACGCTGATGATACGTAATTATAACTGGACTTTCCCCGTGACCAGCCACTTACAATGGCCACCGATCGAATATCTCGTTGTACCACCGATGTGAAAGCGGAAACAAAACCTAGGTGATCGTCATATCTGCAGTGAACAATCGGAAACTTGTTCACCCGCCTGTTGACCAAGTCATTGATATATGTAGCTGTGCTGTTTCGCCGAAACCGGTTATCCGCGACATTGGCGTTCTACTCGACAACACTATGTCGATGACGAATCGAGTGCGTCGTGTTTGCCAGGTGGTATATTGTCACCTCCGAAGCATCGCGTTGATTAGGAAATGTCTTAACACTAATGCCTGCAGAACCATTGTGAACGCTTAGTCATGTCACGTATTGATTACGGCAACGCAGTGTTATATGGTCTGCCAGAGACACACTTGAGAAAGCTGCAGATGGTACATAATTCCGCCGCACGTCTCATTACCGGGACAAGGAGACGAGAACTCATAACACCTGTTCTGTACCGTTTAGACTGGTTGCATATACGCCAGCGGATCGAATTCAAGCTGTTACTGCTGGTATAGCGTGCAGTGCACCATCTCGGCCCTGCGTACATTTCATCGCTCGTGACATCCTACACGCCGACCAGATCACTTAGATCGGCCGAACAAGGTCTGCTGACTGTTCCGAGGTATAACCTTGAACATTATGGCCGTCGTTCCTTCTCAGTGGCTGGCCCGATCCTGTGGAATGCCCTGCCTCATGCAGTCAGGCATGCAAGTTGCGTTGCCACTTTCAAATAACTCTTAAAAACATGCTTATTTCGTCAGGCCTTCAAAGAACTTTGCAGTGCACATCAGTGACATTTATGCAATGTTGACATTCGGTTATTTACTTAGGTTGCAGTTATTTATTTATTTAGTATTATTATTTTTAATTAGCATATTATATGTATTTATTTAATTTTATTTAAACACATTATTTATTTTCGGTATTTAAATTGTTAATTAATTTAACTGATGTATAATATATACACTTGTGTATATATATATATATATATATATTTATTTTTTATTTTTTTTATTCAGGTTTATCTAACTGACATTTTATGTAATTTTCTATGCTACTTTTAAATCAGTTTCTTTTACCTTTCTATTTAATATTTCTATTTAATATGTTTATTTAATATGGCGCTCTATAAATGCGTTATAATAAATAAATAATAAATACACTGCCAAAATATTATCCATACCCCTTATTTTTTATAACCGCTGCCCAAGAACATAATCGACAATATATATAAGTAACGTGATATAAGTAATTGCGTAACTTTAAGTACACTTCATGAAACCGGCCCCTGTGTATAAGTATTGATTCGAACTGTTATGTTGTGTTTTTCTTTCAACTGCGTCTAAACTATTGATCTGTGCATTAACTACTAATACATATCTCAACATAATGAAACATTTTGATATAAAAATTAGCTATGTAACCTTGTAATTTATATATATATATATATAAATTACAAGGTTACATAGCTAATTTTTATATCAAAATGTTTCATGAAGTGTACTTAAAGTTACGCAATTACTTATATCACGTGTTTGCGTAAACTCCTAAAAAAATCCCGTCATTTACTAAGACAATCATCTTAGCGTTAAGAACATTCTTAGCCGCTTCATGAAACCGGCCCAGCTGGTGCATGGCAATTATGTTTTATTTCCCAACAATGCCAGTTCATATCCAAATAAAACAACACTAGATTCTGTGACAAGCAGTGTAATATTTTGCATACAAAACCGAAACATTAACCCTACCCCCTTATTTTTCATAACTACCGCCTTCAAACACAATCGACTATACATGTACTATTTACAGATCTAGGTAGCTAATTTTTACCTTAAATGTTAGGAAAGGTGAGATACGAATTTGTAGGAACCTACTTGAAAGAAAAGCATAACATTTGCTTTTATTGTGTTAACATTTTCATTTGGTTTAGTGACCGAAGGTGTACAATAGTTCACACCTTTACTTACCCACGTCGTGGATGACATTTCCAAATAAAATACCTTTAGTTTGTTAGACAACGAATGTAATATATTGCATATAACGCCTAAACACTAACCCTACCCCTTAGTTTTCGTAAACACCATACTCAAACACAATAGGCTATTATATATGCTAACTGCAGAGATACATAGCTAGTGTTGGCATCGAAATGTTTGGAAAGGTAATATGCATATTTATAATTAACGTAGATATCAATATTGCAGACCTACTTGAAAGAAAAGCACAAAATACGCTCAGAAATGTTAACATTTTAGTTTGGTTTAGTGACCGAAGTTGTACAATAGTTCAATGCATGACACACACACGTGGTGCATGACTATTGTGGTTTTATTATCTCACAACAACTCCAGTTCATTTCCAAATAAAACAACATTAGTTTGTCAACAAATTAATATCTTGCATTCATAACCAACACATTAACATTACCTCCTTACTTTTCGTAACCGCTTTCCTAAAACACAATCGGTTATAAGTAAAGAACTACATAGCTAAATTTGGTATCGTTATGTTAGATGTAGCACGTTACATATTCATAGTAAGTTTACATGACAATATTATATACATAATTGGAAGTAAGGCAAGTATTATGCCACCAGAGAGTACATTTTAGTTTGGTTTCGTGACCAAAGGTGAACAATATTGATGAACAATATTTCATATCATTACTTACATTCGTAGCACATGACAATTGTTTTTATTTCAAAATAATCCCTCATCATTTCCAAATAAGGTATAATATACTGCATGCAAAACCAAAACACAAAGACTACCCCCTTATTTTGCATAATCGCAAAACTTCGAACACATTTTGCTATAATTATAGATCTATTAATTACAGGACAACATAGCTAACTTTGTTATCAAAATGTTTAGAATAGTACGCTGCGTAGCTGCAGTAAATACTTATTTCAATAGTATAGACCGACGCTTGAGGAAGAATGCCAACCTATTATACTGACGTTATAGTTGGATTTCGTGACGGAAGGTGAACAATACTTCGAATCATTCCTTACATAATAGGTATAACCGAATCATGGGCAACCACCGATATATCAGATGCCGAAATGGGACTGACAGGATATGTAATGTTTAGGAAAGATAGAATAGGAAGAAGGGGAGGTGGAGTTATTTTATATATTAAAGAATCTATCCAGGCTTATGAAATAAAATTAGACAGAGAAGCAGATTGCGAAGAAGCTGTTTGGTGTAACATAGTTACAGGAAACTCAACGTTAACGGTTGGATTAGTTTATCGAAGTCCAAACATAAGCATAGAAGAGAATGAAAAAATACAAAACGCTATAAGGGAAGTGAGCAAACGGGACTGTGTTATTGTGGGGGATTTTAACCATGGGCATATAAAATGGAAATCTCTACAGAGTATGGGTAGTGAGGACCACAAGTTTTTAGTTTTAGTACAAGATAGTTTCCTTTCTCAACATGTGCTAGAACCAACCAGGGGAGAGAATGTGTTAGACTTAGTTTTGTCCTCACAGAATGAATTAGTTGACAATGTTAAATTATGTGAGCCTCTGGGAAGTAGTGATCACAACCAGATACATTTTACCATCAAAGTAAAATCAGAAAGAAATAATAAAAAGCAGTTCAGGAGAAATTTCCACAAAGGAAGATATAAGGAAATGAGGAAATATTTAGCAAAGATAGACTGGAATAATACACTGAAGAATAAGACAGCAACAGAATGCTGGAATATCTTAAAGAATGAAATAGAGTGCATCGTAGATAAATTTGTTCCCTTCAAAAAACAAGGGAAACGGACCAGAAAGAAATACTTATCGAAAGAAGCCATTAGAAAAATTAAGTATAAACAAATTATGTGGAAGTCATATAGACGTACTGGCAATGACGAAGACTACAACATTTATAAAGAAGCACTAAACCAAGCTACAGCTTAAATTAGAAATTCAAAGAGAAGCTATGAACATAAATTAGCTTGTAATATAAAACATGACAGCAAGAGTTTTATGCGTATGTTCGAAGCAAACAGAAAGTTCAGGATAAGGTCGGTCCTCTAGAAGATAGTGCTGGAAATATAATATCAGAAGGATTCTTAATGGCAGAAGACCTAAATGAGTATTTTAGTTCAGTGTTTACCAGAGAAGACACTAGTTCACTGCCAGTACCAGAGGCTAAGTTCAAGGGGGCAGAATCAGACTATTTAAGACAGTTAATTGTAACCCCAGAAATGGTAGCTAAGAAAATTAGGGCTATGAAGGAAAATAAATCACCTGGAGTGGATGGTATTCCACCCAAACTACTAGTGGAAATTGTAGAACAAATTAGCATGCCGCTTGCAACAGTTTTCAACTTGTCATTAGAAGAGGGAGTGGTTCCTTTAGAATGGAAAGAAGCAAACATTATACCGTTATTTAAAAAAGGTTCGAGAAACAAGTCAAATAAGTATAGACCAGTTAGTTTAACATCGGTGATTTGTAAATTATTAGAAAGACTAATTAAAGATCACATGGTGGATTTTCTTGTTAAACATAACTTGATAAACCCATCTCAACATGGGTTTCTAAAAGCGAGGTCATGCTTAACAAATATGTTATGTTTTTTGGAAGATATCACTAAGTGGGTAGATGATGGATCACCAGTAGATATCATCTACTTAGATTTTCAAAAAGCTTTCGACAAAGTGCCACATCAGAGATTACTGCTTAAACTAAAAGCCCATGGCATAGGAAATGGTATAATTAACTGGATAGAAAAATGGCTGATTGACAGAAGACAACGGGTAGTTGTTGATGGGGAGGCTTCAAACTGGAAATCAGTTTTGAGTGGGGTTCCACAGGGATCAGTACTGGGACCTATATTATTCTTAATATATATAAACGATTTGGACGATGATATAGCTAGCAAGGTGTTGAAATTTGCAGATGATACAAAGTGTTTAGAAGGATTAAAAGTGATGGAGATAGACAGCATTTACAAGATGATCTTGACAGGTTGATCAAATGGTCTGAAAAGTGGCAAATGTTGTTCAATTTTGGGAAATATAAATGCCTTCACACAGGACATGGGAACGAATATGTAGAATATACAATGGGGGGAACTGTACTAAGTACTACTGTAAAAGAAAAAGATTTAGGGCTGACAATTAGTGCTGATATGAAGGTTTCAGAGCAGTGTGGAATTGCAGCTTCAAAGGAAATCAAATCCTTGGATTGATTAGGCGAAATATAGCATATAAAGAAAAGAACTAATAATACCGCTGTACAAAACAATAGTTAGGCCTCATTTAGAATATTGTATACAAGCGTGGAGGCCATACCGCAAGAAGGACATAGATATGCTAGAAAGAGTACAGAGGAGAGCGACTAAAATGATACCAAAACTGAGGGATCTTAGTTATGAAAAACGCCTAAAAGAATGTGGTTTAACAACACTAGAGACCAGGAGATTGAGAGGAGATCAGATAGAAGTGTTTAAAATATTGAATGGTTATGAAAATATTGATAGAAATATGTTTTTTTCAGTTAAGAAAGATAGAAAGACTAGAGGACATGAAGTTACATTAGTAAAGGAGCAGTGTAGATTAGACCTGAGAAAGTTCTCATTTTCACAAAGGACTGTGAATGAATGGAACAGATTATCTGATGATTGTGTGGGTGCTAGTAGTGTGAATATGTTTAAAAATAAAATCGACACATACCTCAGAAGGGCTGGATATATGTAAATAAAAGGGTTGGACTCTCGATAAGCCAAAGGGCTTCCTTGTCCACCTGCCATCTAGAGTTAATTCTCTGGATGGCAATCTTGTTAAATCTTGGTTTTTTTTAAAACATGGCGCTTTTATATGTAACTCCAGTGTCAAGACATTCATACGTCAACTAACATGACACTGTGTGCTTCATAATCGCCGAAAATATATAATATGTGTAGCATCTACTCCTTCACAGTGTAGATGAAAACACAACTTAATCTAGAACTATGGACAAGAACAGGCACTGTGTCACAATGACGCTGTGCTGTTGTCCGTGATATCATCTTAGCTCACACTGGAAGGAACATCCCAACACATTAGCATTAAGACGATGTTCTAATTCTAGTTGTTTCCAGCGCAATGCAGCGTTCTATTAACTGACTAGTCTGTATTATTGTGGTTACAATGTAATGGTCTTATGAGATCTCATTCAACTAGTCAGCCTTTTTCAGAACATTCTCGCCAAGCCGACCTTTCTATGGTCGACTCTGAGGGTGGTCACTGCCAGAGTGCTTGTCGTCTTCAGTGGTTCTTTTACATCCCCTGTCCTCGGCCATTTACTCTAGTTGGTTCCAAGTGTAGCCCATCCTGCTGGTGTCTTCTTCAAGTTCTCGTCGCCAGGGGTTTCGTGGTTGACCTCTTTTCCTCTTTCCCTGCGGGTTCCACGACAGCGCTTGTTTGGTGACGTTTATGTCTGGTCCGGAGTGGTCCGGAGTGTGTGCCCGATCTATCCCCATCTTCTTTTCCTGTTTTCTCTTCCACAGGACTGGTCCTCTGCCATAGATCCACATTTCGGATTTTATCTGGCCAATGAATCCGAAGTATTCTTCTCAGGCAGTTGTTGGTGAAGGTCTGCAGCCTCTTGATGGTTGAGTCTCGGACCCACAAAGTAGTACAGATTTGACATTGGAGTTGAAGAACCTGACCTTAGTGTGGGGTGCCATGGATTTGGTAGTCCAGACGTTCGTTAGTTGTAGGGAGGTTGTTCTAGCTTTGCCAATTCTTGCTTTGACGTCGGCATCAGTTCCTCCCTGTATGTCGATGGTGTTTCTGAGGTAGATAAATGCTTCCACTTCTTCAAGGGCACTTCCTCGTAGTCTGATTACTTCTCTGTTGGTGGCGTTGATGTGGAGGGTTTTTGTTTTTCCTTTATGGATGTTGAGGCCTATTTGTGAAGATGTGCTTGCCAGCGCATTTGTCTTGTCTTGTATCTGTTGGTAGTTGTGAGAGAGTAGAGGTATGTCATCTTTGAAGTCCAGGCCATCCAGTTTTTTCCACAGCGCCCACTGAATGCCATTTCGTCTATGTTCCGTGGAAGTCTTCGTGACCCAGTCAATGGCCAGGAGGAAGAGGAACGGCGACAACAGGCATCCTTGCCGCATTCCGGTCTTTACCTGGAAGGTCCTGGTGAGCTGTCCTTCATGGAGAACCCTGCTGGTCATTCCTTCGTAGGAGTTCCTGGTGAGGTCCATGAGCTTGATAGGCACTCCATAGTGTCTGAGGAATTTTCCAGAGGGTCTCCCTATCCACACTGTCGAAGGCCTTCTTTTTGTAGTCCACAAAGTTGATGTAGAGCGGGGAATTCCACTCTATTGACTGCTCCACGATGATTCGCAGTGTTGCAATCTGGTCCACACAGAATCTGTTCTTCCTGAAGCCGGCTTGCTCCTCACGTAGGTAGGGGTCCATGACATATTTTATTCTGTTGAGGATGATCCTATCCTATTGAAGACTTTGCCAGTTACCGAGAGGAGTGTGATGCCTCTGTAGTTGGCACAGTTGCCGAGGTCGCCCTTCTTGGGCAGCTTTATGACGTAGCCCTCCTTCCATTATGTTGACACCTGCTCCTCCTCCCAGATCTTCTTGAAGAATGGGTATAGCATCTCCACTGTTGTGTTTATAGGCTTCTGTTGGAATGCTCTCTGGGCCTGCTGTTTTTCCGTTTTTCTGCTCCTGGATTGCCCTCCTGATCTCTTCTCTGGTAGGTTTGCTGGTGTCTATGGGGAGGTTGGTTTCCGCAGGGGGGGACATCAGGTGAGTTTGCAGGTGCTGGGCGGTTCAATAGTTCTTCAAAGTGTTCGGCCCATCGGTGTAGTTGCCCGTCTGCTCTTGTGGTGGGATTTCCATCCTTTTCCTTGACTAGGCGTTCTGGCTTGCAGTATTTGCCGGACGGTTTCCTTGTTATGACGTATAGTTTCCTCATGTTGCCATTTCTTGTAGCCTCCTCTGCTTCTTCAGCAAGGTCGTCTCTGTAGTGCCGTTTGTTAGACCTGGCACTCCTTTTTACCTCCCTGTTTGCTTCTGCGTATTTTTTCTGTGCTCTTGCTTTGGATGTTCGAGTACGGCTGTTGTTCACAGCTGCTTTTTTTTCTCTTTGGTCTTGTTCGAGGTGTCCGCTGATATCCAGTATTTCCTCTGTGCGTTCCTCGGTCAAAGCGCAGCCTGACACGTGGATGTCACTGCTTCCCTTACCTTCCGCCAGCATCCTCCAAGAGTGTCCTCTTCGTCGTGTAGCTCTTGTAATGTATTAAACTTGTTTCTGAGGGTCAGCCTGTATTCCTGTTGCGTATGTGTGTCCTTCAGAAAGTTGGTGTTGTATTTCTGCCTCACGCCTTTTGTTCCCGTCCAGTTTCTCTTGAGCTTCATCTTCAGCCTCGCCACCAACATATGTTGGTCCGAGGCAGCATCGGCTCCTCTTCTCACTTTCGTGTCTTGCAGTGATCGTCGGAATTTCTTGCTTATGCAGATTTGATCTATCTGGTTTACCGTCCGATGATCTGGTAACACCCAAGTTGCCTTGTGTGTATGCTTGTGGGGGAAGTTGAAATCACCCATTGGGATGTTGATGTCTTTCTGTGGTAGGCTCTCTGGGATTTTCTTGGCAACCTGTCGTAGAAGTAGTCTTTGTTATCGTTACTGCTTCCATTTGTGGGAGCATAGCACTGGACGATGTCCATTTGAATCTGTTTCTTCTTTGTCCTGAAGGAAGCTATGATGATCCGTAAACCATTATTAAAACACCATTGGCCCAGTAACGGCTGTCGTTGGTTTGCCATCAATGGTTTGCCATTGCAAAAACCTTGATTGAGTTAATGATGGTTTGTTATTGGTTTGCCATAATTTGTTTGCTATTGAAAAAAAAAACATTGACCCAAAGATGACTATGATTGATTAAAATGTCATTGGTTTGCCATTGAAACTTATCCCTGGGTTAATGTTGGTTGTTTTGGGCGCCTTCATAATTGGTTTGCCATGTAATAACATAATTGATAAGAAAATATCACTTCTGTGCCATCGATGCTTGTCATTGGCTCAAGAATAACATACCTGATATGGGAAATTTGCGTCACGTGCTGAATTGTGTATAGCTCACAGGTGTGAAACGATTCGCCCAGTGTCAGCCTCCAATTGCACACACCTTTCACAGTAAAAAATACACATTAATCGTCTCATAACATTTACAGTTCCATCCGCCATTGACGCTCGCCACAAAAACAAACATCCACGCTCACATTTAGTGGGGGGGCAGAAACATATGTCTGCCCCCCACGGAGAAATTCCAGGAGGACAGCTGCCCCTTGCCTCCCCTGTTCCCGCGTCTATGGTGTAGTCATTGTACAGTCTGTAAGCAAGTCAAACGTTCGAAGACTAGTTTTGGTTTGGACTTTAACTTAGTCGGTTGTCTTATTCAATGCAGTTACAAAAGGTAATACATATAATCTGCGCATATATTTACATTTACTCTATTACAGCATGTTGTATAGAGTATTCTATATATTAGAATAACACAATAATTAACTACAAGTTAAAAGTTTACATACAATTAAGGTTAACATATGTTATGGGCTGACACCACATTTTCACCAGATGGTGCTGACAGTCAATATATATATATATATATATATATATTGACTGTATATATATATATATATATATATATATACACGACTCTTAACTACCACCCAATCAATAAAGGTATGTTGCTATAATCATGAATTTGATACGTATAGTTAATTGTATGTTTGATTGTTAGCATGTTGTATAATTGAACTATAACTACATATAAAATGTGTAAGGAATTGTTTTCGAATTTCATTGGCATCTCATTGGCCCTTCACTTTTCCAAGCAATGGGCCAGTACAAGGCCAGTGAAGTTATCATTGACATTATACCCGGCGCGGAGCTCAAATCATCATTGGGCCAATGAGGAAAACCAATCATGGACCAGGACCCACCCAGGCCAAGGTAGTGTAAATAAACACGCTACAGTCGTGACACTAGACATCACCAAAATAGCTAGCTACTAGTTTACTTTGAGCTTACAAAACTGACAGGAAACGCATTAACTGTGTTGAATACTCGAGTCACAATGCGTTGGAAATGCCAGTAGATGATTCAAGGATTACATTACAAAGACATGATTGTGAAACTATGGATATATTTCATGGGTCGTATTTTACGTAAAATGTGTAATTACCTCTGTAAAAATAATTCACCCTATTAAAATGATACCTTGGCTTTGTAAATGCTATTGTTTAAAATCACTAGTGTCATTGATAATTCCATACAAAGTGTCAATTTGCAAAGATTGTATGCTATATTAAATAAACATAATATTAATGAACCTGGAAAAAATAATAGTCCGTGATTGACTATTACATATAATATTTTTATTACATGTAGAAAATGTCTCAGACCCGGCCCACGGCCCGCAGAGTTGAATATTTTACAGCCTAGGCCCGGCCCTGCCCGACCCGGCCCACAAAATATATACCCAGGCCCGGCCCGCAAAATGTAGATGAGGCCCGGGCCCTAAGCCCGGCCCACGCAGGGCACTAGTCGATGGATGGAGGATGCGTGGATGAATAAATCAGTGCTCGTGGGTGCACAAATTTATATTTGATAACATTTTTGCAAATCACATCTATGATAGCAGAACGGCCAGATGGCTCATGTTGATTCGTTCCTGTTTACGAGAGTCGAGCCGCCTCCGAGTAAACAAGTCAGTCCGGCCGCCGTATGGCGGACGTCTGTCGGCGCGTGTTTACTACAGGACGGTCGCGTTACGAAGTCACTTCTAACCGATAGTTGACAGACAGCCCAGTGAGACGGCGAACACGGTCCATGTGTCAGGGGACAGCCACTCGAGGCTTGCGTGCGCATAACGTATCATATATAATTATGTGGCCGTATCTCTTTGACACGCACGCATGCAAATGTACACGCACAAACGCACGATTGCGTAAGGTCAACACGATACGCACGCTGGCTCGCTCGCGCTCGCACACACGATGACGCTGTCTGTAATAAGAAATAAGTAAATACTTAAGAGCCGATGGATTGACACGACACAAGAACGATTAATGCGAGAATAGCAGACAAGAGAACACATTTGACAAGACGTGATCCATAATAAGGACCAGATTGTCATTTCGGCGGGACTATGATGACCCATTCTCTGTCTCTGTCTCTGTATCTGTCTCTGTCTCTCTCTCTCTCTCTCTCTCTCTCTCTCTCTCTCTCTCTCTCTCTCTCTCTCTCTCTCTCTCTCTCTCTCTCTCTCTCTCTCTCTCTCTCTCTCTCTCTACTGCTAGTATAGACAGTGCCCCAGTGCCCCCCCCCCTCCGGGACGGTATCGTCCTCATAGTTGCCCGCACAGTTCTACGAGCGGCGAAGGCCGTCATAGTCGGTGCAACAACGTCACTACTCGACGCTATCAGATTGGAGAGTACAAACAGTGTGCACCATAAAGCACTTGTATATAAACATCTGACCCTACACTGTGTAAACTGAAACAGAGTCTAGAGATTGTTGGACGATGTAGGTGGAATAATTGTTAACCGTTCATAGCCATGAAAAAAGAACTACAAACATATGCCTAACGTCCGGGCTCATCACTTTTTTTTTTACAAAATACCGGGGTTCACTATTCAATGCCCGCCCATCTTGTGTGTATAACAACAATGGCCTAGACTCGGTGTCGGCGATGAAGACTGTGCACCGGGCGCCCATTGACGGTATCGTCCCCTTGATTGCCCGCGGCGTTCTACAAGCGGCAAAGGCCATCATACTCGGTGCAATTACGTCTCCACAACTCGATGCTATCAGATTGGAGAGTACGAACATCGTGCATCATGTATATCAACATCTGACCCTACACTGTGTAAGGGGTTGTGGTACAGTTAGACTTCCTGTTTCGCTACATTTTGACTAAACTCGACCAGCATGTCAATGAGATGATGATAACAGCAGGTAAAAAGTTTAAGAATATTTGTAGGTCACGTCTTCTTATAATCAGACAAAATGTTAAGATGGTTTGCCGTTGGTGATCATCATTATATAAAATGATAAAGCTGTGTTGGCTCCCTCTCTATAGTCATTCTCGTGATTTTCTTAAAACTGTCGTCAAATAGTTTACATCCTGTGTGAAACGGACAAACTGGAGAGAGAAAATACCCACCAGCCATTTGTAACCAGTTACCATATTTGTGTCGTATTGTAACCCTGATTATGTAGGGTCTGTGTTTATGTTGCATTGTACGCCTGTCTAGGGGGTGTTTCTGGAACTTACAATCATGCGGGTGACTTTTATACAACACAAACACACGGTCTACTGTTTAATTTACCAGTTTCGACGCACTGTAACGTGGTGTGACAATCGGCGGTGTGTCTCCCATCTCAAATATTTAGGTTACGAATCTTTTGATAATTTTATCTGCGGAGTTGACTAAACTGTAATAATACCAGGTTTATGGTGTTCTTTAGTTTAGTGGCGTATTTAGGTGCTACAAGGCTATGAAATTGTTTCAGTATTTTATGGTTACATAACCTGTTGCGGCACTATATTTAGCCCGGAAATAATTATGTGATTAAGCTTGGTTTTGGTTTGGCACTTGGAGGCTTTTGGTGAGCCAGTTTCGACGCACTGTAACGTGGTGTCACAACTGGCGGTATGTCTCCCATCCCAACTATTTAGGTTACGAATCTTTTGATAATTTTATATGCAGAGCTGACTAAACTGCAATATCACCAGTTTGATGGTGTTCTTTCGTTTAGGTCTTCGTGATTGTGTTAAATGGCGTATTTAGTTGGTACTAGGCTATGCAATTGTTTCTGTATATTATGGTTACATAACCTGTTGCGGCACTATATTTAGCCCGGAAAATAATTATTGGTTTTGGTTTGGCTTTCGGAGGCTTTTGGTGAGTTTAAGGGGGGTGCAATTGGACGTTATTGGTGAACCTGAGAGGGGTTTATCTCAAGGGGCTGCAGTTGTAGGATTTTGTGAGCCTCGGGGAGGAGTGAATTGGTGACTTTGGGTGAGCCTCAAGGCGGTACAATTGGAGGTTTTTTGCTCATCCTCTGGATGACGCTCTAGATATACACCGGCGCATAACTTTCGACACAAGTCGGTTTCCTTAATTCAAGTGTTCGTACGCGACGTTTGTATGACGTAAATTTTAGCGGTTTTTCGAAACGTACGCTACGTAAAACGTCTCTAGTGATTGGCGGACCTATGAACAATCGCAGAAAACACGCGTAACTCTGTGAAAAATGGAATTGCGTCCGTCTAACGTCCAGTATACGATCCCTAAAACCGGTCAGTCCTCTTCACTAACGGGTAATTTCGAAAAGTAAAAGGGTTGCTTTTATTCAGATAGGTCGTACATTGATCCCAAAATATTGTCGCCTGATATGCAAACTGTCTAGGAGAAAAACGTCGTTAACATACCCAGATGCACACACACACACACACTACCTCGATCATACCCAGTAGCATCACCGACTTGACTCTACGGAGTTCCCACGGAGAGACATTCGCGAGAATCTTTATTCTTATCCAACTGTAATCTAAGTAACGATTACTTAATTGCTTTTTTAAAACCGTGTTCTATTTATTTAGTGCGTGAGAATGTAGACGCGTTCATTTGCTACTTCTCTTAATTTTAATCGATTACATTAGATCCTCTCTCAAAAATTAATTTTGAGTTGCAGTCAATAAGAGTCTTTGTTACAACGAAAATAATAAGTTATTGTTACTACAGTTGTACATGAATATGTAAACGCGTGCAATATAATAATATTATAAAATATAACTTTAACTTAATATTACAAAAGCTATATTATTCCATTTTAACTTGCCAATAGCACTACACATACACTAACTTCTACTTATTTACAAGTGCTTATAAATATTAGCTCTAACCTTAACCTTAACTACATTACGTGATAAATAGGTAGGGCCTAATGGGTTTTCTATTTACAATTCGTTGTCACAAGACTTGTACGATCGTGGGAAATGTAGCGTCACGGTCCCTTGCCCATGCAACAGACCCGTACACTGATGATGATGATTTTACAATTCACCGCCATTCCCACTAATGTTCAATTCCCACGGATTCGACCCCGTCGTTGTCTGCACGTCTCGGCAAATTATCGCGAATTTTTACATCGAATCGCACCCGAAACGTTTAAGCGGAAGTGATTTATCCGTGATCGGCGAGCGATTGTTTGCCGTGCCCCGGTCGCATTCAGAACAAGTTTCTCTCGTACGCAGACAATGCTATTTATGAAATGACCGTTATCGCCAATGGCCAACTCCCGTTATCATTTGCGACGCGTCATGCGACGGAAGGACATGACGTTATCTCGTGGCGTTTTTACCGGTCTTGCCTTTGTCCGAGAAGAGTTGTTCGCTTAGAGGCGGAGCCCCGCGTGTACATCGCACGACCCGGTTCCCACAACACGGCAGTTCAGAGCGGTGAAGGACACTGTCACAGTGATGCGTTGCTTGCCACTCTGTGGAGCGCTGTGGCTAGAGCATCGAACTCTCTATCGAGAGAACCCGGGTTCGAATCTTGTGCCGCCGTGCCGAACCTTGGGCAATTTAGTTCACTCTACGTTGCTCCAGTTCAATCAAATGTACGTATAATAACCTGGCTATTGAAAGTGGTGGATATTTATGTACGAATAGTCTTCGCGCATTAATTGCAGCGTGACTGAATGCTTCCCAGACAAATCGAGATGGTTTCGATTGAGCAGGTCTGCCTGTGAGTAAACTGCAAAGCGCTCTGAGTAGTCCTGAGGACTGGATATTGCTCTATATAAAAACGACTGTAATTCTTACTCGCTCCTATAGATTATAAGAGCTAGATACTTTCATATCTTATAATTTTGGAAGCTAATTAAACAGTCTGAACTTGTCCTTCCTTGATTGTTTTTTCCAGCTCGATGAAAGCATTAGGTCGGCTAAAATAATTATGGTCTACACAAGAAGGATGATATTTTATATTTTGGTACGTTAATTTCAATATTTGAGTGAATTTATTGTACTCGCGCAGTTATGTTATATAATACCATTAATTCCAATGCATATTCGACAAGTAACGTTGTCTCTTTCTGTGTACATAAAATGTTAGTTGTTAAATACACAATACCCTAAACACACAAATGAAAAAACGCAAGTGCTTTGCGAACGTGTTTGTTTGAAAGGAACACGAACAAAGAGCGAGCAGTAACTGTAGACATTGTGAGAAATCCGTTGAACCGAGCAATTCAGCAGCGGCTAATTAGTGGTCATCCATAAAGTACGTCATGCATCGGGGTGGGAGGGCTACGGACAATCGTGACGAAGTGTTAGCCTCAGGGTGTGGGAGGGTCTCTGTGTAGGCGTTATCTAACGATGTTTTATGTTACCTCGTCGTCGGACCGTCGACATACCTCACAGATGGCATTAATTATTCAGCCAATATGTGGATAGATTTCATTACAAAGAAAAAACAGGGGCAGTACTATTGTCTTGATTACATTTACATGTAAACGACGAATCAACACAGTCACGCAATTAATATAATCATTATTATAGATAATAGGGGTGGGTGGGTCTAAAAAGTTCACAAATATTTTACGGATGGGTTCCTAAGCTAAGGGGCATGGCCATTTTGGGTTATTAAATCGTCTACCCAGATAATTGGTGAAGGACTCGCGTGCTTTGTGTCGGACCCACAGTGGTGCAGTGCTCAGAGCAACGGTCTCTCAACCGAGAGAACCCGGGTTCGAATCCTGTCGTGTCGAACCTTGGGCAAGTTCGTTCACTCTGCGTTGCTTGAGTTCACGAAGTTGTATGAATGAGTCTAATCTGGCTATAGACAGTGGTGGGGATTTGTGTAAGAATAGTCTTCGCGCATTAATTGTAGCGTGGCTGAGTGTTTCCCAGAAAAGTAGACATTGTGTTCGATCAAACAGGTCTGCCTGGGAGTAAAGTGTAAAGCGGCTTGGGCAGTCATAAGAACTGGGTACTGCTCTGTGTATACGAATTTCCCTTTACTTTACTTTTATACGTTATGAATCGTTGACAATTGTTACAAGACGTGTAACTTTTTGTGAGTCATGGTATGGTACATTTCATTACAAGACGTGTAACGTTTGGTGAGTCATGGTATGGTACATTTCGTTACAAGCCGTGTAACTTTTTGTGAGTCATGGTATGGTATATTTCGTTACAAGACGTGTAACCTTTTGTGAGTCTTGGTATGGTACATTTCGTTACAAGACGTGTAACGTTTTGTGAGTCATGGTATGGTACATTTCGTTACAAGACGTGTAACGTTTTGTGACTCTTGGTATGGTGCATTTCGTTACAAGACGTGTAACGTTTTGTGAGTCTTGGTGTGGTACATTTCATTACAAGACGCGTAACGTTTGGTGAGTCTTGGTATGGTACATTTCGTTACACGACACTCTTTATCAAACGACATTTGAGACCGTCATGTAGGGACATAAATTTGGACACAACTTATTATTACACTGCCACCAACCGTGTCCAGTCCCATCTATCTTTACTATTATTGCACTGCCACCAATCGTGTCCAGTCACCTCTATCTTTACTATTATTGCACTGCCACCAATCGTGCCCAGTCCCCTCTATCTTTACTATTATTGCACTGCCACCAATCGTGTCCAGTCCCCTTTATCTTTACTATTATTGCAGTGTCACCAATCGTGTCCAGTCCCCTCTATCTTTACTATTATTACACTGCCACCAACCGTGTCCAGTCCCATCTATCTTTACTAGTATTGCACTGCCACCAATCGTGTCCAGTCACCTCTATCTTTACTATTATTGCATTACCACCAATCGTGCCCATTCCCTCTATCTTTACCAGTATTGCACTGCCACCTATCGTGCCCAGTCCCCTCTATCTTTACTATTATTGCACTGCCACCAATCGTGCCCAGTCCCCTCTATCTTTACTATTATTGCACTGCCACCAATCGTGCCCAGTCCCCTCTATCTTTACTATTATTGCACTGCCACCAATCATGTCCAGTCCCCTCTATCTTTACTATTATTGCACTGCCACCAATCGTGCCCAGTCCCCTCTATCTGTACTATTATTGCACTGCCACCAATCGTGCCCAGTCACCTCTATCTGTACTGTTATTGCACTGCCACCAATCGTGCCCAGTCACCTCTATCTTTACTATTATTGCATTGCCACCAATCGTGCCCAGTCACCTCTATCTGTACTATTATTGCACTGCCACCAATCGTGCCCAGTCACCTCTATATTTACTATTATTGCATTGCCACCAATCGTGCCCATTCCCCTCTATCTTTACTAGTATTGCACTGCCATCTATCGTGCCCAGTCCCCTCTGTCTTTACTAGTATTGCACTGCCACCAATCGTGTCCAGTCACCTCTATCTTTACTATTATTGCACTGCCACCAATCGTGCCCAGTCCCCTCTATCTGTACTGTTATTGCACTGCCACCAACCGTGTCCAGTCAACCTCTATATGTACTGGGATTGCACTGCCACCAACCGTGTCCAGTCCCCTCTATCTTTGAAGAGGAGATATAATTTGTAACATTAAAAAATAACTGTGTTGTCTAACGGTGTTTTCATGTAACGAGTTCCTTATAGATTCATAAACAGAAATGTTAATGGTATATTTGGTTAACCACGATGTCTAATGATTATATATATATATATATATTTGACGAGTAGGCCCTGTAGTGTGTTGACTGTTGATACGTACAATTTGAACATGTCTTGTAAATTGGCAAGTATAGTTCTTTGTTATGCTTTAGACATAATAACGGCTGTTCTTAATATTAGTAATTTTATATATTAAAACGCTGAGTTGTTTAAGACATTAAAATTAGCAGCCCTACTTTGTGGTATCATGAAACATCTGCCATGTTTCATCCCTTGGTTCATACATCGGTAAGCATGCTACAACCGGTACTTGCAACTCCAAACCGGGCTAGCTCGTAGTCGCAAGTACCAATGCTATATTGTAAAGGCCTCCCCTCGTACTTGGACCCTTTGTAAAAAAAATTACTTCACTGTGTTGAGTAAGTTCAAAGTGGTTCTTTGGTGCACGCGATATAACAAAAACAATACTATGCGAAACAGTTTTCAAACCTTACTGGTATAAATAAACAATGGCCATTTCGATACCCTTTAACAGTTGTTAACAATGTTTTGACTGTTTTGTTGGTACAATTTTGCTTTTCAGAATAGTCGATTTTTAAGACAGTAAACAGTATATGTAATTTTGTAACCACTAAAAACATAAACAGTTCCATTTTTCACAGTGGGGTCCATATCGCCGTCGTAAATGGACCCCCGTCGTAAATGAACCCCCGGTCCGTTTACCACGGGAGTCCATTTACAATCTCACACCGGCCGGGCTAGCTCGCAGGTCCTGCAAGTCGGTTCCCACGCCCCCGTCGGACGCTGTGGCTACTTGTCGTGTCTAGTTCACCGAGTGGATGTAGGCGACTGTTCCCCCTGACGTGCGTCGCCGCTAGGACGCCGCCAGTCGGCCCACCGCTGATCGTCAACGCCACCCGGACGGCAGCTACTAATTACTTCAATCGCTAATCACATTAACTTGTCGACTAGCAATTACATACTCGCGATTTCGAACGACGACCGTTTGTATAGGGCAACGTACAGAGGTTAGTGGACTCAACGAAAGACCTGCCACGACTTCCTTCTTGATAACCCTCACTTGGATGTCAGCAAGATGGCGCCCGAACAAGACAGCTGGCGACACGGATTGCGGGGTGTGACGTCAGAGAAGAACAGCCTGGAGAGATTCGTCTTTGATTTGTCTTCGACCTGAACTATTACAACAATTATGCATACCGTCATGGTGTGGAGAACAACACAACGATCGTGGTATGAAAACACCAAAGGCGGCTAATCATATCACATTATACAGCATCATCTAAAATTGATAAGATGTGAAATAGTAAATAGTTATGAAGTTATTGAAAAAAATAGCATGAGAAACCCAGATGTGGCGTCAATTAAATGACAGTGGATATGTGAGGGAAGAACTATATTAATTGATGCACTGTATATGCAGCAGCTGACATTCTAATGTTGGACATATCACCAAAATAATCGATTGTGACTTTTAAAGGAAAGATAATTTTTTAATTAACCTTCGCAAATATAATGCATTACTGTCAGGTAATGTGAATTTCCTACATGTAAATACATTATTTGTAAACAAACATGGTGGAGATTTGTCTTGTTTATTACGTGTTTACAACATTTGTATTACGAGTTTACAACATTTGTGTTACGTGTTTACAACCTATTTATTACCTGGTCACAACGTTGTCATTCGGATTACGACATAACTAATGGGAATTAGCTTAAATTTCTCCGGCGTATGCATGGAAGCGCTGTTTCCTTTAAGTCGGCCATTTTGATCGGACTTGTTTACACATAATACTTGTTCTGTGTATGTTTCGTTAGTTTAATTTGGTCTGCTTTCATTGGGCACTTCCCAACTGGAGTTCGCTTCCTTTGACGAAATCAGTTACAATTTGTTGGTACCGGTATGTCGTCATTTTGTAGTTGTCGTGACGCATCCTCCGTGTTCACAAACTAGTCACGTTTCCTACAATAATTGACAATGCTACGCAACACGATCAACCACATCAAATTAGCTCACGTGCTGATCAATGCTATTTGCGCTACAATTAGCATAATTTGAAAACGATAACTCGTGACTGAGAAGCCTGCTGTTTGGATCAAGTCCGTTGTATCAAACATGCAAACGTGCAGTGCAACATGATACATCGTAAATTTATACTATAAATGCGTTCAAAGCGTCCACAGGGACTGGTCACTGCAATAGGAAACGGGATACATGCAAATGTGCGGATGAACTCGAGTCAGTATATACAGTGGATGTCCGCTGGCCAACTCACAAGGAAATTCAAAAAAGATAAATTTACTTTTTTAAATAAATTCCTGAATGTTTAAGTACTGCAGTAACCTTTTCTTAGAAGAATCTAGGTGTGGTGTGTGTGCGTGTGTGCGTGTATGTATGTATGAATGTATGTATGTATGTATGTATGTATTTTTGTATGTATATACGTACATATGTATGAATCTATGGATGTATGGATGTACGGAAGTATACGGATGTGTGAATGTATACCGTGTTCATGTACGGGATATGGATCCATGGAATTAATTGATGCACAGTATATAGAAGGTATGAGAGTTTTCATTAGCCTTTGCAACCTAATGCTTCACAGTCTGGCAATATACATTTCCAATATATAAATGCATTACTTATAAACAAACATGACAGTGATTGTTCTTAGTTATTGCGTGTTTGCAACGTTTGTGTTAGGCCTCCTTCTTTACAACATATTTATTACATTGTCCCAACTTTCTCATTCGAATTATGGCGTGAATACTGGGATTTTCTAAAACTTCTCCGACGAATGCATCGATGCACTGTTTTCCTTTAGGTCAGCCATTTTCTTCGAACTTTGTTTGCTGATAGTACTCGGTCTGTGTTCGGTAGTTTTCATTTGGTCTGCCTTTTCGGTTGATAAAAGTTTCAGATGCATAACAACAGAAAGACCGTATATATAACATTCGATTATAGCACAATATTAAACATATCTTTGAAGGACGCTAGCTCTGCGGAACACGCTCAATACTAGCTACATATCTTTGAAATGCCTTTAATTTTATTGACATGACTTTATTTGCTACAGCAGCAGTGTGGAGAATTTAGATAATATAGCATCGCTGATTGCTGTTGACTAACACATTAACGGTTATCTAAGTATCGCCCGTGGGAAAGTCGGCCACAGACTGACCTCTGAAGATAGTAGCGCCGTCGGCAAACGCCTGAGGCATACATTTGTTGGAGCCAACTCGCGTCCAACAAACATGCCTACAGGAACTGTTCACTATATATGTATAAATGGATCTAAAACGTCACTATATTCATTTTCCGATATTTATATATATATGTGTGTGTGTGTATATATATATACACACATATATATATATTATATATATATATATATATATAATTATATATATATAATTATCATATATACAGCTGTATGTATATATTATTTATATACCACCCCCGTTAAGGCTTACCAAAAAACTCAAATTGCATCCCCAAAATCGACCAACCTTCCCTAATTGTATACTAGAGGCGTCGGAACCGGAGCAAAAACTGTGTTAGTGTTCTGTTTAGTGTTCTGTTTAATGTTCTGTTCAGTCCCGATATATTGCATATGTGCACCAACATGCACCATCTGATCAATGGAATTAATCACTTAAAAATCCTCACGAGCCAGGGGCCTGATGGATACATCAGTACCATGGGCACATCGATTAATCGAAACATGTATTAAACCCCATCGAAAATCTGAAAAGTCATAATGATTGGTTAACACCTCAATGGATAAACACTAATATGAACGGATTAAATTTATATATAATATATATATATATATTTAATCCGTATATATATATATAAATTTAATCCGTATATATTAGTCTAACCTTTTATTCGCATCCCTATGCCACCACCCCCTTCCCAATGCCGGTCCATGTACTTTGTAAATTACGTTAATTGACCACTTTATCGCCCCTGTTGGCACTAGATAAACCAGCTGTCCACTAAATATATTTGCTTTTTAACCCGGGGCGTCACTATCGGGTCCATCTGCGGCTTAACCAAACACGTCGATACTATCTCCCCACCCCACAATATAAAAAGCCGGGTGCCCACCACAACGATTCAACGCAATATACACTCAAGAACCCCGTGTTTTCTCATGGGATAGCCGCGAGTCTGTCACGCACTAATTACTGGCGTTGTGAAGGGGTAACTACAAGATAAACAAGTTGGTATGGCACGAAGACACCGCCCCGGTAGAGGGCTATTGAAGGGAGAGCGTCACCTGTCCTCCGCCTGCCCGCAGCGACACCCACTGGCGGCAAATGATACAACTCCCAACGGCAGGTGGCTGATAAGGTCGCGGCTTGTGCCCATATATCAACGACACGTCACTCGTTCGTTTCCGTGCACTCGCCAGGTACAGGGCCAAAGTGCTACTATGTACGTATCACTGTATGTATCTTTTTATGATTTATACTGTTTTACACAACACGGCTCTATGATTGTGTACCCGAGGCTGTCGATATTACAGTGTTGTTTACTATTAGTAGTATTGTTGTTGTTGTTGTTGATATTATTATTATTATTATTAGTAGTAGTAGTAGTAGTACTAGTAGTAGTAGTAGTAGTAGTAGTAGTAGTAATAGTAGTAGTAGTATTAGTATTAGTAGTAGTAGTAGTACTAGTAGTAGTAGTAGTAGTAGTAGTAGTAGTAGTAGTAGTAGTAGTAGTAGTAGTAGTAGTAAACGGGGGGGGGTATATTTACAAGTTTCTAACTCCTTACTTATTCCTGTTCAAACAACATTCTCAAAAAATAGTCACGCACAGTAGCCTCGCACGTTCGGCTCACACCTTGTTTTTGGTGACAAAAACAAGGTTGTAAACAATTGAAACATCGACATTGCGGTTTGCTTACATAGTGTTAGTTTACACACGGTTTATTTACACACAGTTTGCTCACACATAGTTTGATTACACAATATTGTTAATTTGCATATTGTTTGTTTACGCATTGTTGGTTTACACGCTCTTTATTTACAAACGGTTTGTGTACACATAGCTTGCAATAAATCCCCATGAAACAACGTGCACAAAAGAGCGTTTGTTTTCAAATTGCGATAAACGCCATCCGCCTTTTTTCTCAAAACGCGATATATCCACGTTCAGCCAACCAGCACCGCCGTGCCGCACGTGCAGCTACGCTGGGTGACGGCGCACGTTGTATGAACATACAGCGTTTTGATGACAAAATAATAAAAATTACATTTTGCGTAACAAATGTGTAACAAATATTTCAGAGTTTGCACGCATTCTACATGATTTTGGATTCTAAATATATCAACTTAATTGACAAGTTGTTATATAAACGTTGTGTATAAAACACAAAAGTGACTATTTTCTCAGCACGGAAAATGGATATATCGCGTTTTGCCCTGAAAACTATATATATATATAAATCCTTCAGAATGTACAGACGTTTGCCGATTCAGTTGTACTTTGTTCCACTTGCTGTCTTCATCAGTTAACGTTGTGTGACCCAGGTGCGCATGTCAAACATCAAAGAGCAATTGCACGAAATTTACATATTTACCTGCCCGACCATCTTCACGCTCTTTGTTTATCCATTGAGGTGTTAACCAATCATTATGACTTTTCAGATTTTCAGTGGCCTTAAATACATGTTTCGATTAATCGATGTGCCTAGACTCCTGGCTCGTGAGGATTTCTAAGTGATAATTTCCATTGCTCAGATGGTGCATGTTAGTGTTCTGTTAAGTCCTGATTCATTGCATACGTGCAATGAATCAGGACTTAACAGAACACTAACACAGTTTTTGCCCCATTACATTTTTGGCTGGTTCCACAGACTATATCCTGCTCATGGAAGTAGAATTGAGAGAACTGTGTTAATAACTCTTGTTTTATTATGCAGGATCACATTGTGTCAACACCACGTCTACCTCCGAGGACGTTCACAAGAATGCTACTGTGAATTGTAAATACAGTTGTACAGCACAATATGTGCAGTTTTGGCTTTTACCGCTTTCTATATATGCTGTGTTAGTACACATATGGTGCATTCATCGAAAGAACAGCCTCTGCTTTATCCTACATCACATTGCATGGCGTGATCGCCACGATTAAAACGTCTGGCGATCATTCCCTGAAATTACTTATTGTTTTTCTCAAATGTACTCACCCCTGGTAAAACAATGCCATTTTTGGTCCTTTGGCAGAAGGTCCAAGGGACTATTGCCATCACTCTGCGTCCGCCGTTCGCCGTTAGCTGCCGTATCTCAGAAACCGTTCAGCAACTTTTTCTCTAATTTTGCATAGACATATCTTGGGGCACTGTCACTATGCACGAGAAATCTGTATTTGACTGATTCATTTTAAGGGCTCCCTAGGGCCTCCAAGGACCCCAAAACTGGTAAAAAATGTAACATTTGGCCTATTTTTTCAAAAACTGTTCAGCAACTTTTTTTCTAATTTTGCATAGATGTATCTTAGGGTGCTGCCACTATATACAAGAAATCTGTATTTGATTGAATCATTCTAAGGGCACCTAAGGGGCCCCCAAAGTGCAAAAGGTATACATTATCTAGTTACGTGGTTTTGAGAAGGACCCTTGAGACCACCCCCAACATTAGATGTTGTGTATTGTTCCACAAAATCAACAGCTGTGACTAATCTCTACAGCCCAGTCCATTGAGACCTTGACTAATCTTTAATTGGTCACTGCACCCAGGCAGAGTAGACACACTTGACCCCTGTTAAACTGAACAGTTGCCTAACACTTTTAAACTGTATCTTCAAAACTATTGATTTTCTATAATTGCAAGTTGTGTTTATTTTTATGTTCATTTAATTATTATAAAATGGTGTGACTATGGTGTCTTGTCTCCTGTTAGACTGAACAGTTGCCTAACACTTTTAAACTGTATCTTCAAAACTATTGATTTTCTATAATTGCAAGTTGTGTTTATTTTGATGTTCATTTAATTAATATAAAATGGTGTGACTGTGGTGTCTATTGGTTAAAGATGTATTGTCTGTAGAAACCTGTAGGTGACAAACAAAGACAATTAATATTCTGTCACCTGTAGGTGACAAACATAGAAAATTAATATTCTGGACAACTATAGAGTGAAATATCCTACACTTCATTTATATCAAATGCATTCTACTGTTCTGTTTACGCTTGCCATGCCTTGTGTAGACATGGTACTGTGTAAATCAATTGTATCAATATAGACTAATAATTACAGATTCACAATATAGTTGACACCTGAAACAACCAAATGTCAACCATTAGAAGAGTTGACATAGTTAAGGCACAATAAAGCCTTTTGTGTCAAGACAAATACAATTCAACCAATACCCCTATCTGAACACTGCCTGTTCTTCACCTATTACATTCGCTTTGTTTAGGTATGTGGTTCTTTTTATAGAAAATTTTAGTTTCTTTCTGTACCTGTCTACGTATGATAACCATTTGTCCGCCCTGCTCACAATAAACATCACATGAATGATAAAAGGAAGATCACTACAACTTAACTTGTGGATTATTATTATTATTATAAAACTGCTCTGCTACTGTTTGGTGGACAGTTAATTAGTGGATCAAGTTCAAATACATCAGCACGTTTTTCACACCTGCATGGTAGTTTAGGCTCAGTAGTGTGCTGGCAGCTACTAAACCTATAGGCTTGTGTGAAAAGGATAGTTGGCAGAAGAACTAACTTCAAAGCACCATTGCATCCATTTAGCCAGGCAGCAGTCACACTGTCCCAGTGTCTGCTGCTATGTTTATATAATAATTATATAGGCTTAATGATCCCAATACACCAATCTGTTGGCACAATGTCAGATAATGGAACTAGGTTAAACATCTTAACAATAACTATAATTAGTTCTGTGGAGCTGTTTTTTTCAGTGAACAGTAAACATGTAAACATTTTACTTCCATCATAACCCTTAATGATCTGTAACTATGATTCACCAAAAAACATTTGATTAATAAATACCTACAGGGTTGTTTGATTTATGCCGGGCAGAAACTGTTTCTGCCCGGCAGAAACAGCAACAATAGGAAATACATGCCATTGATAGGCAAACGTGTTCTTTTTATAGAAAATGTCAGTTTCTTTCTGTACCTGTTTACGTATGATAACCAGTTGTCCGCCCTGCTCACAATAAACATCACATGAATGATAAAAGGAAGATCACTGCCACTTAACTTGTGGATTATTATTATTATAAAACTGCTCTGCTACTGCTTGGTGGACAGTAAGCTGCAACTGTCTTTGAGTTTGTTTACATTTTGACAAACTACTATTATATAGCACTAATTTTTGAATGAATCACATTTTTAGAATGCATGTCATTGTTTGCGGTGTAACTTTTGTTTGCTTCATTTTCTGTTGCTACAAGTTGCGTTCATCTGAAAGATTATTCAATTACCTATCCAATGATAATACATATGTTGTGGTGTTGGATATATAGCTTTGGTATATTGTACACGAGGGTTGCGATAGGAAACTATTGGACATTGCGACAGTGCAGAGAGACAGTACGAGATGTGTCACTCAGTATATGAAGTGTGACTTTCAGATACTTCATTTTGTAGTGCTATGGATTATGATGGGCCTCTCCATTAGTTCCTTATATATTTGTAAGTTAGGTGAGTAACACCTTCGAAGTTCTGACAGCAGGACACCGCCTTCGGTGAAGCCGAGACAAAAGTTTTACAAAGACTTCAATTTCAAACGGTCTATCACCGTCCAGCTGACCCATTTTTTTTCTTCAAAAACTTTTCAGTAACTTTATCTTTAATTTTTCATAGACATTTCATGTGGTAGTGCCCCTATACACAATAAATCTGTATTTGATTGATTCATTCTAAGAGCACCAAAGGTCCCCTAACATGCTAAATTTGCTAACTAAAATTAATTGTCTACCTCAGAGTAGCTATATTTATAACTTGTGTATTACACCCAGCTGTGGAGCTAAGATTCTCTGCCTGCTATTGTTTGATGGAAACTGTGACTAATCTGTAATTGGTCACTGGCAGAAGCTTGTGTCAACAGACAGCATTAAGCCACTAGACCCCTGTTAAACTGGACAGTTGCCTGTAGGTTTTAAACTGTGTCAAACAGTGAGTCTACCTTTTGCTCTCAAATAATCTGTCCTCTTAGTTTTACACATAAAGACCTAATCTGGCATAACTTGATAAGTCTTTGTAGCAGCACATTTGTACTTAATAATAATAATAATGGTTTATTACAGAAACTGTGATACATTCCAATCAATTACATACATATATTGCCATCGTTTCTGTAATGAGAGTGTAAAGCCACTAGTGGCTGATTAGCCCTCACAATACATGTGATACATAGGTAAATTCCATGGTGCAAGATAACAATTTGTGTGATTGAAGAAAGAAGAAAAACAGAAACATGAATCACAACAGTACTATTTTCATGAATACTTCATGTAAAATAGCAACAAAGAATGCTATTTATATATGTCATTAATATTATGTACTAGCAAAAAATTCTTAAGTTGACGTTTAAACGTTGCTAATGCATAATTACAATTACAATCTACTGTTGTCGCCATATAGTTCCATAATTTAACACATCGATATCTAATGGTTTTATATAATACATTACTTTTTGAAATCGGCACATGTAGTAATTCTGCGTTGCGTGTCCTATGTTCGTGTAGTTCGTTATTTCTAATGAACATCCTTGTCATAACTGACGGAAACATATTCTTAACGATTTTGTACATAAACAACACAACCGTGTATTCGTAGATTTTTGTTATTGGTAAAATGGACAGCTTCTTGAAGAGTTGGTCTGTGTACGCTCTGTATGGAGCTGACATAATTAACCGAATTGCATACTTTTGCAATTTGAATAAAGAACTAAGATGTGTATTATATGCTCCTCCCCACACTTCGACACAATACGTTAGATATGGATATAAAAATGTATAGTATAACATTACAAGGGATGATCTACTCAGGGTTTTTCTAGCTTTACTTATAATTCCAACAGCTTTGGCTATTTTAGATTTTATATACTGTATATGAAAAGTCCAGGACAAATTAGCATCGATTAAAATTCCTAAGAATTTTGTGGTTTCTACTTGAGTAATTTGTAGTCCATCAATAAGGATGGCAATTGGATTGGATACCTTTTTATTTACTGATTTGAAGACAATAAATGTGTTTTACTGATATTTAAAGATAGTTTATTACTCTAACCAAATAACTAATTTTTGCAGTTCATGATTCATCACAGTTTCTAGCTCGCTAAGACTGTTACCATTGACAAAAGCATTTGTATCATCAGCAAATATAATAGGAAATAGGATATCTGATACGTTAACAATGTCGTTAATATAGATTAAGAATAACAGTGGGCCTATTATTGATCCCTGTGGGACAACACAGCATATAGACTGAATGTTTGATTTTATTCCATCAAATAAAACATACTGCGTTCTATTAGACAAATAACTTTCCAGCCAGGCAAGTGCTCTTCCTCTAATGCCGTAATGTTCTAGTTTATTAAGTAATATTTTATGGTCAACTGTATCGAAAGCTTTACTGAAGTCCAGAAAAACTCCTTGTAAGTAGTCACCATTATTTATGGCTGTGGAAATTTTGTCTACTAGTTGCACAAGAGCCATGTTTGCGGAATGCTTCTTCCTAAATCCAAACTGGTAATCATATAAAATGTTATGTTTGTTTATGAAAGATGTTAATCTGTTGTACGTTATTTTTTCTAGAACTTTAGAAAAAACTGGCAAAATCGATATTGGATGGTAATTGTTTACGAGTGTCTTGTCACCGCCTTTGTATATCGGGATCACTTCTGCTCTTTTCAGGTCGTCTGGAAAAATACCTTTAGTTAACGACAAGTTAATAATGTGTTAAAAGAAGTAAGAAAGTATGATATGTTAATTTAACATTATGTGGAGTTATTAAGTCCCAACCAGGGCTTGATATTTTTAGATCTTTGATTATAGTTTCTACTTCATTCAGTTCAACTGGGGAGATAAATATTGTATGGAAGTTTCGATGCTTAATATATATTGACGGGTCAATACCATCTTTGGTAATCTTTTCAGCCAACGATGGTCCAACCTTAACATAATAGTTATTGAAGTAATTGGCAATTACCTTTTTATTGGTTATTAATTGATTATTAATAGTTATCTTCGGAGATTGGGGAGGTTTTTTATTTTTATTGATTATTTGCTTAATAAGTTGCCATGATTTCAGAAGATTTGATTGATTTTGCTTTAATAACTGTTGATAGTGATTTCTTTCTGCTCTTCTTAAAATTGAGTTAAGCTTATTACGGTATGCTTTATAGTTAGTTTCATTAGTAAGGGTAGGTGCTTTTTTTGTAGTAGGCGAATAATTTATTTTAAAATTTTATGGAGGTCTTCAGCCCATGTGATAGCCATGGTTTCCTATTACTGTATTTTTGTTTAATCTTTACTTCAGGAAAGCAGTTAAGATAATGCTTACCAAACTGTGAATAGAAAGCAGCATATGCTTTATTTGGGTCATCAAGCTCAGAAGTAACAAGAGACCAGTCAGCATTAGTTAGACTTGTTGTAAACTTTGCTATGTTCTGATCGGTATAAAACCTCTTAATTATGTATGTTGTGTTTACATAAGTTGAACAACTATTGTTATCGACATAGAAGACAGGAAAATGATCTGATAAATCTGTATATAGTATACCAGAACAGGTTTCTGTGCTATTTATAGTTAGGTTATTAGTAAAAATGTTGTCAATAAGTGTGGCAGAAGTAGCAGTTACTCTAGTTGGCTTGCTAATGAGAGGAATATATGTCATGGTATACATACATTCAAGAAATTCTGAACTAGGTACATGTTTATCCACATTTAGCAGATTGATATTGAAATCACCCATGAGATAACACAGGCAATTCTCTTTATGGAAATTTTTTTTAAATAGCATGCAAGATTGAGGTGAATACATTTATGTCTTTGTCTGGCGGCCTGTACACAACTCCTATAATAACGTTCCTTTTATATGTAAATATACCTTTGTCCAACTCAATAAATACACACTATATCTTCATTACTATTATCTTCATTGTCTAAATCTTCTCTTTCGTTTGTAGAGAAGCGTATCTTTTATGCAGGCCGCCATGCCACCACCCTTTTTATTGTTTCTGTAGTTATTTACCATATGGTAACCTGCAATGTTATAAGTATCAACATTGCTTTCCTGCAGCCACGTTTCAGAGAATCCAATTATTGAAAAAGAGTGATTGAGTTTGGCAAATTTTGTAATTTCCAAATTGTTGGTGGTGGCGAGGCATACTTCTGATATTGACATGAACAACAGAGAATGTGGTATCTGTTACACCAATTTGTATGCATGACTTATTAAAGGTATCTTCTATATGGTAATTACACTTATTCATGTTTTGAGTGAATTCACAATAGTAATTTGTATCTGGATCAGAGTTAAATAGGATGTCTGTATCTGACGCACTGTTGATTTCAAACGGTACGAAAGCTTTCTTTTCTAGTTCTTGGAATGAGAAAGAAATATTAACATGCATCCAACTTTCAGATATGACATCTATAAATTCACAGTCATTGTCGAGATGATTGTATGGAAAAATGTTAGACATACATTTTATACAATACCAATACTCACAGTAATCTCGAATATTTTGTTTGTTCAATACTGTGATACAATTAACATGATAATACCCTTTACATGTAATGCATTGTAGTACAGTGGAGCAACTTTGCACTCTCTTTTTACATATTTGGCAAAAGCCTTTATCTCTATTCATTATCGATCGGTGTAAACATATGTTCTTGCTGTGATTCAAAGAGTGCTAAAAGAATTAGTGAGTAATTCATAGTACGTAACTCGTAGGAATAAAGCAAGGATCAACTATCAACATACTTGTATGTTAATTTCACCCATTTGTATTAGAGTAATAGAATCATGATCTCCATTAGTAGTGTATGTGCTGCATGACAGACAAATACATATACACGTTGTGTAAATGATGTCAAATGTCATACCATTAATGGCATACAGCGAGTCCAGCGTTAGACAGCCAGTTTGGCGAGTTCCGATTGGTTCTTGATTTGGACGACCCGGTTGGAAGTGTCCCGTATCAGTATATTCCCGTCTACAGTCCAAACGTCATTTAGTTTGCCGGTCTTTTTGGAATTGCGGCACTCGTAAAGTAGGTGTGATCTTCGCTTCGTGAGGTCGTCGTTAATGTATACCGGGTGGGATGTCGGTGTTGCTGACGGTCCTGGGGCTGGTTGCTCGTATTTAATGTGTTTCCGTGTCACGAAGACACGGCGTCTCGTTCGATATGTCGCGAACTTGATGAGGATCGGACGTGTCTTACCTGGGAGCTTTGGGTCAACACGATGTATGCGGTCTACTTCCTCCACCGTCAGTGGTGGTAGAAGCGCCGAATTCATCACACTTAGTGTCTCCTCGAGTACGTCCTCGCCCTCCCTTTCGGGAATCCCCGAAATGCGCAGAGAGTTGCGCCTGGAATATTGCTCGAGGGCGTCCGCCTTCTCTTCAAGGTCTACAACACGATCTCGGAGATCGGCGATCTGCTTGTCTTTTGCTCCGACTATTCTTCTGAGGTCAACAACTTCCTGTCTCAGTTCGTTGACCAGAATTTCCTTGAGCTTATTTGCGACCTTGGGGTCGCACAGTGCCTCAAAAAGACCAGATGAGAAATCGACTTCTTTTTCTGTCGCCGTCGATGACCCCCTAGATCGACCCATGTCTGATAGACTGACGAGGGAGTGTCGCAGTCTGTTACTACACAGTTGTTGATATTGTCTAGCTGGTCGCTGTGCTGCGTGGCTTTGGTCGGTGTATTGCGTAATTACAGGGCAGTGACAGAAGAATGTTCAATTCAGGCACCGATCACTGCTGTCCACCAAGCCGCGGCAGAGACAGTGGTCACGGTCGACTGACGACATCAAGCATCGTAAAACTCGGCATTCTACCTACCGCAGAAAGTTCACAACTTCAATGGGCACTGCATCGTGAATCCACCTGCTATTATGAAGGCTCAGATCATAATTATTGTATGTACGTTTTGCCAATATTTGAAGTAATGTTGGAGCACGAACACAGCGCTGGTCAGGTCCAATCTCACACCACGTGACCTTCCAGTGTATCATTGCAACATAACATACATATTACATACTGTGTGCCACATTTGAATGTTGTGCATGTAATATTTCCAGGCAATCCATTTGCATATATAATTTCAACAGCCGTTTTCTTAATTTTCACTTTTTGACCCCTACCGTGTTCAATGCTCCATAACTTCGCAAATTTTTGTAGCAGTCATATAATTTTTGAAACCATGTAAAGCACTCTACCAAACCTTTACAAGGATGTAAGAAAACAATGTTATAATTTTTCTGACTTATCACTCATTTGGTCAGCCGGGGTCACATATAGACGTTATTAGTCCAAAGGACTTCAGGGCCACTTGGCCCATTTTTTATAATTGTTATGTTTGGAAATGTTTTATGTGACCAATATACTTCAACGTATACAGTACTCAGTTCTAAGTGGTATTACATAACCATATGATTATGTTAATTTCAGAAGCCCACAATAAATAAATAGTTATACCTGTTGTCTATGACAGCCTTTTAGAATGCTAATTTGCATAATTTATGCGGTAAGGTGGTAAATTACACAGTCAAGGTGTTTGTTGTTGGTAATGTGACTCTCATTTACCCAATACGGTCACTCCGTATGACATCAAGCAATGCCCAAACAGTTGATGCCTCAGTATTTACTTAAATTGTTAACCAATGATCAAGTGGCTATATTTAAATACTTCTGCAAAAAGCTAGGCGTTTACATATAATTGTGTATATAATGCCTTATTATGTGAATGGGGTAAGTGCTCAAAACCACACATTATTTTTACTTTTTTCAGTTGCCTCTGTAATGAGAAGTTTACAAGAGTGATATCTGAAATTTGCTTAGTGTGAAATCATATTGATATAGATTATATACACATCATTTAAGAATGGTAGGCAGAAGGACAGTATTTAATGGATGCAAGCAATTTTTTTACATATCCTAAATTGTTTGTGGCAGCCAGTATTTCATTGTTGCATTACAGTGCAATGTTTAAATTGCAACCATCTAGACCTTGTGTCATAATGTACCTAACAAGAAAATGTGGGAAAATCATATAATCAACATATGTGCAATGCGCGTTGTGCAAAGTCTTTTTATAAACAACATATTACAATTCTAGGATGTTCACTCTTAATATATATATATATATTCCAAACACGACTGAACAACATCTCGAAATATTGTTTAACTGACCACTTTAGGATTATTCACAGTGAAAATAATGGTGATCATTACATGTGACCACATTCTCATCTTGGGTGTTGAAATTTGTAGATGGGTCAAGTTTAATGATAAATTATTCTGAAGGCTTTGCAACTATCTACTGAACTAAAGTAGTATTGTCAGTGTCCATGACAATAGATGGTGGCAATATAGATTTTGCAATGAAACTCAGACTGTTGAAATAATTTTGTAAATAACCAAAAAATTCCCCATTTTTGTGCACCTTGTATACAACCTTTTCCCTATCACACGTATATTTGAACATTTGCATATTCAGCAACGTTCATATATAACTTGTAAACTTCTGAAGTTAGTGGTGCGATTTGGGGATGCTTACCTCATGGCCACACCATAGGAAGTTACGGACATTACATACACAATTTGCAAACAAATGCTTAGTTCTTTTTCCAGAAGTACTCAACAGTAGCCACTTATTTACTAAATTCTTAGATAAACTATTACCGTTTGCTGGGAATTGGTTAATTTGACTTAGAATTGCCTAATAGAGACTTTTTATTATGGAACATGCTCATATTCTACTGTGTGTAGGGGATGAGGATGGTAGTTACTGTTATGCCACGACTTACTCAATAATTATAACTGTTATAGAACATGCACATATATGTGTGTGTATTCACTGTTATATTTGAGGTGAATTGTTGCTGAATTCTACTGATAATTAGGTTACTGTCATTTACATTATGTTATCAAACATTTCTATGTATCTGTGTTCTGATGCAATAAAACGCTGCATATAGGCAATTAAATTGAACTGTTATGATTTACATTTCAATGTAATTTTTCTTCCCCCTTTAAGTCAGATTGATCCCATAGATGTTCAAATGAGCATCATGGACTGGGCTTTTTGTATGCTGTATTCCGCAGTGTGCACATATGTAAATGTACACCCTTAAAGGTACATGTTTAGGTTGCTCCCGAAGATGTTTAAATCAGCATCATGGATTGGGCTTTCTGTATGCCACATTCCGCATTGTACACATATGTAAATGTACACCCTTAAAGGTACATGTTTAGGTTGATTCCAAAGATATTCAAATCAGGGCTTTCTGTGTGCTATATTCCGCATTGTACACATACCCTTAAAGGTACATGTTTCACGTTGTAAATTTGTCCTCCTTAACAGTAGTGCAAAGTTGCAACAAAATCCAATGTTGAAGATTTGAACCCAAAATGGTGCACAATTTTACTTTTGAGTGTGCTAAGTTGCACCAGAAAAGATTATGTTCTGCACCCTAGGGGTGCAAAGTTGGGTTCAGATGTGCACCCTGTAAGGTATAGAGAGTTGGTGCTACAGGAACACCCCCTAAGGGGTTCAAATATGCACCCCAGATGTGGGGTCCAGATTTGAACCCTAACATATGGGTGCAGATCTGCACACCATGTGCACCCTATAGAATGCATACCAGGTGTTGGAGATTAGCACCCTATAGGGTGCACATGGGGAGCAAATATGAACCCCTAAGCAGGGTTTCCGCCAACAAAATAATAATTTGGGTACGGAGTTAGTCAATTTTAAGATCGTGGAACTGGCAGGCTAAGCCTGCCACGGGTGCCTACTTGATGGGCGTTGGGTGTGGGTGCCTCCTCCAGAAAAAAATGGATTTCTAGATGCTCGGAGAAGTGATTTCCCGGCATTTGGAGTTGGAAATCCCGCCTGGCTCATGGTGATCATTTCCATGTTTCGTAGGCGAATGAATAATAAATGTAACAGTCAGCAGGAAAATTGTAAACTTGCCAGAATAAATTGTCCGATTCATGATGAAATATGGTATCTTGTTGTGTTATTTTTCTTCACCAAGAAACAATTAATATTCGAAAACATCGCGAAAGATGTACAACCATGACAGCACCCGTATTCTTTACACTAAGCCTACCAATATACCGGTACGCCATGTTCTATCCTGGGGTGAAGGCTTAAATCCCGCCGAGAATACCACGTTTAACCAATCACAGAATTGCTAGCATAAACGTGTTGGCACGGGCTCATTCTTCACCTTTAAAAACGTCATCAAGTATAAGTTTCATTGCACAGAATAAAAAAATCTGGATTTATTTTGGGTACGTATCTGTACCCCATAATTATGTTTGGGTACGTAATTTTACCCTGCTGGCGGAAACACTGCTATGTTAGGGTGCATATCTGCACCCCACATCTGGGGTGCAGATTTGAACCACTTTTTATATAAGGGGTGCTCCTGGTGCGACAACTCTCTACACCCTATAGGGTGCAGATTCGAATCCTAATTTCTTAGAGAGTATAGTGAACGAACTTGCCCAAGGTTCGATACGGCAGTACAAGATTAGAACCCACGTTCTCTCTATTTAGAGTCCGATTCTCTAAACACTACGCCACTGCGCTCCAAGTGTCCCGTTAATAACTGTTACGCTCACGAAGACACGCAGATCTTAATGCAGACGGTGTCATGCATGTCATATCGACGGACAATAAACCAAACAAATAGTCGACCGTAAATGGAACGATTTAAAGATTCCTCGTGTTCCAGTACATCTCTTGTAGTACCCATTTGCAGTCCGATGATAACATCGTGAATTCTTGGTATGTCTGTGACATCAAAAGTTACTCAACAGCGACAATCTTGCCTTTATACACACACGGCGGTACAAACAGTTATTCGCATTGTTCGAGTGATGACACTGCACTTAACATACATATCGACCCGTAGGTGTAGTCTGAGTGTCGCCAAGGTTTTACGCCCGGGGTATGACGCCATGTAATGCGACGAATCGATGGCGAATATTCGCTGTAACAGATTAGATTGTAGAGATATATATGATCCTATCAGGAGCGCCCTTTCATACAGTGGGTTTAATGGGTATCTGTAGATCTCACCGAGCACGCCCTCTAACATCGGGGGGGAGTGTCATGACTCTTGCCCAGATCGTTAATCTGTGGCGCTCCGTCCGGAAAACACGTTAAAAATGAATCCGACAACATTTCGGCAGTGTATGTCAAAAAATAGTCGACAAACATTGCGTTGCGACATAATGTCTCCAGGAAACGTTCAGAAAGACTGATCTACATCATTACCGCATCACAATGCTGAGACGTTTTGTTTGTGTGACGGCCAATTGTGTGGTGTTCTTGATAACCCAAACAGTAACAAAGGAGGCTTCGGCGAGGCCGGATAGTCAGATAGTGACGAGTGACGTGTTCATAAGGAAATAGGACGGCGGGGTTTGATTTGATGTTCGTGTTTATGGTTCGCCGATACTAACTAAGTGGCTGCAGGATGTCTTGTAAGTTGTAGTGGTGTGTCGTGTCTCGTTGCCGGTATCTTGTGCCTTGTGGTGTGTCTTGTGGGGTTGTCGTGGTGTGTCTTGTGCAGTTGTGGGGGTGTATTGTGGGGATGTCTTGTGGGTGTCTTGTGAAGTGTCTTGTGGGGTGTTTTGTGGGGCATATCTTTGCCTTTGGGTAACCGTCTTGTGCTATCAAGTATCACCTGCGGGATTAGAAGCCGCATAAATGTTGCCTTCGTTTTGACCGATACCACGACAATCTGAGTGCCTCCCCAATGGCAATGTCTTGTTATTATGTCAGGCCCTACGTGTTCAAATGTTTAAACATGTTTAAACGTGTTTAAAAGTCTAAACATGTGTTTGTTAATCAAATCAAATCAAATTTATTTATACACCACATATCTCTACAAAGCAGATTCAGGGGTATTTACAAACTAAAACATGATGTTAGAATACACGTTGTCGTTATAATATTACAATACATGGGTTACATATGTTAACACTCAACTAGGTTGTACTGAATCCAAGTCTGTTGTGGCGTTAGGCCTGCTTGATACTTAACAGACATATCCGATGATTCTAACTAGAAAGGACGTATTAAGGCCGGGTCTGTTGCTACGCATGTCGCAAAGTACACCAAGCAATACTTATTAAAGAGCCAACACAGCTTGTATACATACAACACATGCAACTGCATCTCAATAGTACTTTAAAGACACCTATATAGATAATACACATCAAGACTTTTACAATTTTCCCTGTCCGTTTTTTTACATAAACAATAATTTTATTGTTGAAATGTAATAGATCAATCAGGTTTGTCTAATAAATAACCACAGCCAGTGTGGTATAATAACATTTACCATGATACTGTTTTTTTTAATTCCGATCAGCTCCAATCCCCACATTGATGAACTTATAAAAAAACTATCCCTTCCTTTTCCATTTTACACCGTTGATTTTGCGTCACAATAATATACTATGTCCAGTTGGTTACCAAGTCCCCGCTAATTGTTGTTTGTTAATGATTTTGTCTTTACTGTTTCCACGGATGAGTGTAGGGAAGTGTTTGGACATAGATCCAATTATACGATGGTTTCCACGGATGAGTGTAGGGAAGTGTTTGGACATAGGTCCAATTATACAATGGTTTCCACGGATGAGTGTAGGAAAGTGTTTGGACATAGGTCCAATTATACGATGGTTTCCACGTAACGTTGCGTTATAAACGATATGATCTAACCGCTCCAGGCTAGATCGAATCAATGCATGGTAGACTACATTCAAACATTCATCCTTTGATACCGTGCACGAACTAACAGGAAATGTCACAGATACGCCAAACTGTACACACGTTTGGCCTAACAAAGCCAGGTGACGTAAAATGGAATAATTTAACCACTAATAAGGTTAGTTTTGCGTGTTAACCGATTGTGATTACCAACTATTTATTGAATATGTGTGTCCCAGGACGAGAGTCGTCTGTGCATTTCACGGTTCGTTAAACAATAAACACATCGTTTATGTGTTGTTATCTATAGGATCTCGGGGGAATGGTGAACCAAACTTAGTCACCCAACTTTTTTCATGCAACAATACAATAATAATTGTTTTGAATTCCACTACAACACTATAATGTAGGGCCTACATACATTATTTTTAAATCATAGTGGAAAATGAGAAAGCAGAAATGTAATACTTAAGAAGTGTTATATATGACATTATTGTTTGTATACAGCCTGTGCTGAATTCTGATTTCCTTACACAAGCGATTGACAGTTTATATTGTCTGGGTAGAGCAGCAGCGTGTCGCAGGTTAACCCTCTTATCAAGGGTCGGATACTCGTGTATACAACCGAGGGAACTCGAGCGACGCACAGTGATCGAAACTGAGCCGCTGTCATATTGTAAATGGACTTCCGGAGTATAAAAGGATCGGGAGGGGGGCATTTGCGACGGTGGAATATGGACTTCGCATGTTCAAATGAACTGTTTTGTGTTTAGTGATTTATACATTATAGAAGTGGTTCATCTGTGTACACAGATAAAAAACATTCGTCCCGGGACCTGGCGGATAGGCGTGCAGTGTCGTCCGTCTCAGAATCGGTGGGGTAGGGCAAAACAGACCTAGTGACCAGTCGGACATAGTCGCCAGTCGGACACAGTGACCAGTCAGACATAGTGACCAGTCAAGCGCAGTGACCAGTCGGACACAGTGACCTGTCGGACCAGCTACCACTCTGTCGACATAGAGACCAATGGTTTGCTAAGACTGTTCTATCGACATAATGACCAATGGCCGGCTAAACCCACTATGTCGCGTGTAAACTGGCGAAGGACATAACGCTGATGACACGCCTGGAGTGGCCGTGACAACGGGTACTAAAGACACTACATCAACGGGCGATTGTTTCTAGTGCGAGAAGGGTGGACGCCCTGACACGGTTATTTACGAGCGTACGTCGTTAAGTGCTGCAGCGCTGACTGAAATATGTCCCGTCGTAAGAGCCTCCGAACGTTTAGCAGGTTTTTATTGCGATGACAGCGCCGACTTCCGCCACCCGATCGTATCTAGGAGTGTGCATATGGACACACATGCACGCCACCACGCGCGCACATACACACGCACGCGCGCGCGCGCACACCCCCACACACACACGTCCCCCATACTCATCACAACTATTCCAAATTAACCTGGTCAACCTGTAGCAATGAAATGAAAATGAAAAGATATCAACAGTTCACCAGTTGTTTTACCTATCTGAAGTATTTTCCAATTGTGTTTAGGCATATTCATGCTGCTGGTATTGTTTCACAATAGGGGTGAGACCACATTAGATTTTACATAGGCGGCCATTATAACGTTTCCTATATTTCCTGCTAAGTTTGTCTAACAATCATCTTGAAAATTCCACCGCATATTTAACCTCCATTGGACACAAATGCTGTGGAAAATGCGTGAAATTTTCGTACCTCGTTTTTCAGAAAAATCCACCCAAACCTGATACCCCTAAATTTTGCCACAATCTGGTGACGGACTATGAAATATTGATGCATTCTACAAAATAGCCACTGTGCGAATACGCGAGCGACTAGCGTATATGCATCGCTACCTCGTGACAGATATAATGCATTCAGGATTCACTGGACTAACATGTGCCATGTCAAACAAATTGCTTGACAAAAATTCACACATCACACCAAAACGGTATTTTCAAGGGCAGTGTTTAACTCGGTAATGGCGGACGAATCCTTAATTTGGTCTTACCCCAACAGGCATATACTGTGTTCCATTCTTTTATAGTTATTTCTGAGAAAGAAAACTTCCCATTTTATATTCCACACTGTTCGTTCACTAACGTCACATCGTGCCCTCAGTGGTTCTTTTCTCTTTCTTAAGTGAAAAAACAATACTTCTATCAATGTTTTCATAACTTGTAGATACCTTAAAAGTTATATCTGATTACCTTTCTATAACTGGTCTCTTGAGTTGTTAAACTACGTTCTTTGACATGTTTTTCGCAACTAAAGTCTAGTAGCGTCTTTTTTAATGAGTTCATGTACGACCTGACAGGAGAAAGTCTGGTATGCGCGGGTAGCAACAAATCTCAGTCATTTTGGTCTGCACGTGTAGTCGTCACACTTTGCGCGCAGCCGCACTCCTAGCCAGGGAAATCGATGTTCACCCAAAGGAGAGAGCGCGACAGTGTAGTAATTAACACATCCGCCTGGCATGCCAGCGCTTTGAGTTCAGAACCCGTACAGCGTGGTATGTTGATATAAAAACCTGGCTCTCAATATTGGGGACTGTGTATCCTTCGTGACTCGGAGACCACATTAATGTCGGACCCATCTCAACGTGGGACGTAAAAGAACCAATGAGGACGACGAGCACACTGGCAGTGATCACCCTCAGTGTCAGCATAGGTAGGTCGGTTTGCCGATGATGTTCTTAAATAGGCTGACTAGTTGAATGAGACCTCATAAGACCAAAACATTGTCACCACAATATATACACATGATAATGAGAAGTTTATAAGAGTGATATCAATATATATAGACTAGTCAGTTAATAGAACGTTAGCGAGTGTAGGAAACTACTAGAACTAACAAACTGATCATTGAGCACCGAGTCTAGCGGGCAAGCGACGTGCATGGGTAATTTGACGGAAATGTTGACGTTGTGCGGCGAGGGCCGGGGGCGAGGTGAGAACCATTGCCAAACGTACACAAACAGAACTGCGCTAACGCGTTGCAGCAACAAACGTTTGCCCTGAGGCCACACGGGAGGCATTAACGCTAAAAGCCCTTATATAACACCATGCCATTTGCCTTTTAGTGTGAGGGTCGTTACGAAGGCATCGGGGTAAGGAGCCCGCATAACGTATCTGACCGTTGACGTGACAACGCTGAGAACGAACCAATACTCTCTATATAAAGATCGGTCGTAGAACTGCCAATGATTTTTATGTAAGACCTATTGTTCTCATGACCACTCCAGCAACTCCGCATATAATGGCAACTCGGTGGCAACATTCAAGACCTTGCTAAAGACGCGCCTTTTCCGTACATCGTATATGACACTTTATTGTTAGTTGAAGTGACATTTAAATGAATTTGGCTATTTATGTGTTTTTAAGTTAATAATTTATTTTTAATTCCCGTCTTCTTAATGTTTATGGCTACCTAATTTCTCAAGTCAATTTAGTTGTGTATTCAACTTATTTATTGTATTGATTTAACTTGCTGATTTAACTTATTTAATCAGTTTAACTTCTTTTATATTGTTACCGCCTTTGAGCAGTTTTTTTTAACCCGGACACTTGGCGCTTTACTATTTTTTATAATAATAACAATATATTAACTTAAACTCTGTCGTTCATGTCGTTGCATCATCGCACGGCAGGGTGGTGACTACGTATATTGAGACTCGTGTCAATAGCAGCGGCGCTTGGCACGAGAGGATGTGTCGATGCGTCAGCCTTACGTCGTGCAAGCTTTGTCTAACAGTGAGCTCGCTGGGTTTAGCTTTTGATGTGTAGTAGTATTTTATTGATGTAGATTCTCTTACCTGATTAACAGCGCTAGAACTGACCTACAGCTCAAGTTCTCATATGTGGCAGTATCTCACTAACCTCGCACTACAAATAGGAGGTTAGACAAATATCGACAGTGGGACAAATTACAGGTGTATATAGTACCAATTACTCATTGTCTATCATGTTACTATCGTGAATATGTTCGCGGAAGGATGGGTTACACATGGATGCAACAAATGTTGAACTCTTTACAAGCCAGACAGGGAGGGAGGGAGGGAGGGAGGGAGGGGAGGGGCAAAGAGAGAGAACGGAAATAGTTAATTACTCATCGTTTCCCGCCGAAACGAGAGTCGACTTATCTGGTCCTTATTTGGATCACGTCTTCTCAGATGTGTTTCCTAATCTGCTATTAATCGTTCTTGTCTCGTGTCAATCCATTGGGTCTCTTGTGTATTTACCTATTTCCACGAGCAGATTCCATCGCCTCGGTGGTGTGTGATTACCGCCTTCGACAATCGACGTGGGTTGTTCGCAGTCATTCACAACATCAATAGACACTTGTTTCGCAAGCAAGTTGAGGTTCTAAGAGCGGGCATATCATGTGGCACTTTCACACAATGTTCGCTTCAATAATTATTATAGACTCGTGCGTCGCGCGCGCGTCTCGCACATGACTTGTCAATAGGGGCACGCGCGGCGCTATTTATGGCGCGATCGCTGCGAGTGGACATTCTGTGTACTGAGCGGAAGTTGATGGCTAATCTGTCATTGCGACTCTGGTGGTCGTCTAATAGATTACTTACCGTTTTAAGATACTCGTGTCGGTACAATCCTACGATGCGCGCGCGCACGCACACACACACACACACACACACATGCACACACAAACATGCACTCAGGCATACATGTACACATGAACACAAGCACACATATACACATGCAGGCACACAGGCACACAGGCACATGGACACACAGGCACACAGGCATTTATGCACACATGCACATACATACACACGCACACACTCACACATATAAATATGTTATTCGGAGGGACGTAAATTAAATTCCGAACATTCATGGCACAAAATAACGTAGACGTAAATTTGATCATTAATTTTATTTGGTAGCATGTTACAGTGTATAACAATAGCAGAATATTTGGATTGTAATAGCCTCAATTTTATAACACCAGAAAAGTGTGGAAACCTTTCAATTAACACAATGGTGCCATTCATTTAGCTACAAGACCCACAATGCATCGCCGGGGTGGGGGAGATATCCGGAGAGGTTGAAGGAGATATCCCAGGAGTGTGTGAGATATCCGGAGGGTGAAGGAAATATCCCAGGAGAGGGGGATATATTCGGGGTGGGGGAGATGAGATTATATATTTTTTACACCTTTTCGCGTACTGTAGGTGAAGCTCGCAACAGACACCGCTTTGTGGTGTTGATGGTTTACAAATGCAAGCAAGTTGGTGAGTTGAGTTGTATGCAAACATATCCAATTATACACGCGCTTTAGGAATGTAATCAGTTGCATGTGTGCTTTATTGACGCCATTACTCGAATGGCGTGTGTGATTTACACATGTAGGGACTAACCGAGTAAAGATTTATATTTACTCGTGTAACCAGTTAAACTATTTTGTGTAATTTACAAATACTCTGCTGACTGTATCATAATTTGTTTCCTTTACAAAAACATAATTTCGTGTGATTTATGCACATACTGACCAGCTACTTTGTCGTCGAGTCAGTAACCATTTTGGGTTACTGGTCCGTGAGACCGCCTTCCTTTCCGGGGATATTACTACATGGACAGCATAAGCTTATCGTCAAAACTGGCCGCCTGAAGATGTTGTTTAAAAAAAACTTTTTACAAAATTTTGTTTTTACGCTAGTTAAAGGGATTCTTTGAGAATTTTAATCTCTTTGTAATGTACGCAATTATTAGGTAATCCTGTTAATATGATTATTTCATGTAATTATATGCCTTTATTTCATTATAATTATGTTTTATTAACCACTAATGACCCTGACAATATATCGAAAAAATAAGTCTGCGTACGCGGAGTTTCTACTTTGGGCCCACCTTCACGATCCGTGTAAGGCATGCTCATGAATATTCGGGACTGTCCGTCAGACTTCGATTAGCTACGCCGAGTTAATAGATGCAAGAAATACGTCATCAACATGTGTGTATATGGATTAGCCACCGCCATGCGAACGAGTCGTGACCGATAAAATTATCAAAACGATACGTGAACCAGCTGCTGTTTATGTCACATATTCAGGGAAAAAAGAAGGGAAATATATGGAATAAATGGAGAATTAACTTAGCGACAGTTCATGACAGACGGATTGATTTAAAAGAAAAAACACCACCTCTCCATGCACGAAGCCGCCGATGACGAAGCCGATGTCATATTGAATGATTGGCATTGTTTTTCTTGGAATATAAAAACTATGGTACTATCATGTTCCTTTTTCAGTAGGTACATCTGGCTATACATTTTGAAGTGACGTTTTAATGAAACGTTTACATAACAGAAACTTACAGAAGCCGAGAAACATTCAATAATGAAACAATTTTATTTGCACCATAAATCCAGCTGCTATTTCCATAACCAGTATAAATACATTATACATCAACGAAATAAGTTATGATACTAAGATAGGATATGATAGATAGTTATGTACTTTTCCATCTACATAAAATTTAATTTTAGTTTGAAAAATGTAGATCTTTAAAGAGCATAACATTATTGTCGACAAAATATTAAAAAAACATTGCATCAGTGTAAAAGCATGTTTTATTTTGTACTGGGGGTGCAATAATTATTTGTTTTGCCCATCATTTAGAATAAAAGATATTAAATTTGTTTCTGTTGAACTCCCATTTTGATAAAAAAATAAAATGGCCATTGTACTATGGAAATAAAGTTATAAAACTACAAAACTTTAAAACGCATATTTTAAAACACTGTTTTCAGTCATCATTGGTGTATTTAGCTCAAGAAGATCCCTAAAACATTTTGAATGTTGTGGAATATTTATATTTGATGAATTTTCATAATTATTGTAAAAGCAACTTTGTCGACACCTTTTTATACACTACTCCCAGTATAGTTCACTTAACACAAACTTGTTTCGACAAATTTTGAAGAATATGCTGTATAACACAATCCAAACATGATGAGCATAAGAAAGCATAAATTGTATTATGTATTCGTACTTTGCAACATAATGACGGGATGGTGTGTATTTGGATGCACAAATCGATCGATTGCACAAATCCATTTGAAACGTAGTGATGTACATATTCCAAGCAGAAGCCACATGGAACTAATGTGGCAGAACAAAGTCAGACTTCTTCACTACTGTGTCACTTAACATTTTGTCCTATTAATAGCACTGCTATGCATTTTTATACATAAAGCTATCAGATGCACACATCCATTTGAAACTCGAAGTGAGGTACAACTTCCCAGTAGATATCGCACAGAACAGAATGGGGCAGAACAAAGTCAGACATCATCTTATGTCAGGTGACCCATCGTCCAATTAATGGAACTGTTAAGTAGAGGTCTTCAATTTCCTCTTCCCGTCAGCTCAGCTATTTCCAGTGTTCCTGCAAATAAACAAAGTTGAATTTAGGAAAATTAGCCTAAATATGAGTTAATTAACTCAACACTGTGCAGATTAATTCAGTTTAGATATTGGATTATGGGACTTATCACCAAGTGTACAGATGGCTAAATGGAAAAGAAATACAAGAGAACCTTGTTATGTTGATTCAGTCAGACTAAAATCCCAATCCATTACTTTGGCCAACTTTTAATTTGCTTCTACATAATTACCTGTATGCATTGGTCATATACAGTGCACTCCAAATAACTCGAACTCACATAAGTGGATTTTTGCTAAGTTAAGTCAATCTTTTCCTTGGTCCAGGGCAAAGGTCCCAATAAGGGGACCTTCTGATAACTTTAGAATTATCAGAAATTCCATTCATCACTATTGTCATGGGTCCCTGGAAGTTTGACCTTATCCAGAGTGCACTGTATATTTTCCTTTATTCTTGCTCTAATAATTAATGTTGTATATAATTATACATATGGGCCATTCTCGAGAAAAGTGTACAGTAACATGTCAAAAATAAATGTTTAATTTGTTTTAGCGAGTACTATTATTATCAAATGTGCTATGCACATGAAGTAGCGCAACTTGATCCGATCTATTATTATATTTTTTGTTAAATATATTCATGGATAAAAACTTATATATACTAGAGTGCAGATCTGCTGGTGTCCATGGATCGCAAAATTCCGTGGCAACATTGTATTGTGTACTTTTAACAAACCTAAAACGTTTATATTGAATGATGACATGCCAGCCAGGTTTACTAATAATCGTAGCTGTAGCATTAACAACAGTCTGTGAACGTACGAATTTCACATTTTTGTTTCGGTTCAAATATGTGGGGAAACGGGGACTTTTCAAAAACGGCTGATTGGAATTGGGAAAGGCAAGACCCGTAGACACACATACCCAAATCACAGATTTAGGCAAACAAATGACATCCACGACCAGGTTAATCATCTTGTTATGGTTGCATATACTGATATTTTAGTGTGCATTTTCGTTCACTGCATGTCAAATACCGGACAATGCAGTTTAACTAACTAGAAAGGCGCGACCCTTGCCTAAGGCTAAGGCTGTTTTTTTTATTGTAGTGGAGGCTCGACAGACTGTGTCTGTGACAGTCCCAGCTCCGCGGCAGCTGACACCGACGGCAGCCGTCCGCGTCGGCGGACGTTATAATTCTATTTAATCGAAACGTTACTCGGCTGACTGCACTGGGAAGCAGGATACATAAACACCATACGCTTCCTACACTTATAAAAATAGCTGTCAATATACATAAGTCTACAAATTGCTTATTTACAAAGCCATTGCTTGAATCAACTCACCTCGAAAGCAGACATATTAGCTGTGATTGTGACGTCAACGGTCTGTGCGTGTGGTTCACTGCGTGTGCATGAATATTCATTATACGCGGGCTGCAGAATTAATCATCCACGTGGCAACAAGCACAAAATGATTCGCGTAAACACAACTGTTTATCGGCTTTTTGCGCAGATAACACCCAAATTATGCATAAACATGCAAGACATAAGTAGCAGAGAAAGTGCTTATGGGAAAATAATACGTTTTGATACGGTACACCTCGAATGTATATTAGCTTATAAAGAATCCCTTTAATTTGTTATAGCGAAACATGGCGCTCACGAAGCACACACGTTATAGTGATTCTTATGGTTGAAAAAAGCCGAAAGGTATGGTAATTTTACTCATTTCGGTAAATCAAACCGAGACGTCATCACTGGCACCGCCTTCACTAAGACTAAGTCCAAACAGACAATGCTCTTCGGATTTTTTTGGGTAAAGCCGCCAATACCTAAATCTGCCGGGGAAACCGCCAAAAAGATCGGGCTTATAATTAACACTGACAAGCGTCACCGCCATTTCCGAGAGACTTGGGCCAGCCTAATTTCCGTGGCTGCAGAAGGAAACTCGTTCGACAGCTCGCAGCACACTAGCCGATTTTTCGACGTCCGACAAATAATCTCCACTTGTCGGCTAGTGTACAGCGAATTCCGACAAGATCGGGGCTTGTCGAATAATATCTGACAGTGATGGGTCTCAGGACGTCCTGGCGGGCCCTGTCGACTAATGTGCTGCGGACCCTGACAAATTGTCAGGGCTCGCGCGATTAGCAACCAATGGGAAACGTGCACGCGCGCACGTCATTGTAAACATGGCAGCTCCCAGTGCCACAGTCACGATGTCAAGCGAAATGTGGAAGTCCGAGCAGCGGACTATATGCATGGGAATCCTTTAGGCTTTACGATGTGTAATCTACTCACTACAGCAAGAGTCGTGAAAGCGAGACCCTGGCAGGAGAACTCTGCTGAAGTGGATATGTCTATTATGTTCGTTATTAGTATTACTATGACTGAGTCTTAGCAACACTGGCAACAGCCAACACTGACAGTGACAACAGCATCTGATCTGTGTATTCGCACGTGCAAATTCAATTAATTCACTATATATATATATATATACATATATATATATCTTAGCCAAATAAGTACTGATAGAGTTGAACCGCCTAACTTCATGCACCTTAGGCTTAGCTTGTCGCGTCAAAATACCGGCTAGTGTGCTGCAGTCGCCCGACGAAAAATCGGCTAGTGCGCTGCGGGCTTTACGGGGCGTGTTTTTATCGGTACTGCCTTGACGCGTCCGGCAAATACCGACAGAAAAACACCTATCTGATAAGTGATTATCAACTGGCAATACTATACATTTTTTCAATATTGTTTAGCAGACTGTTTGCGCTGACGCATTGTGGCTATTTGTGCCGTTGGTAACTTGGTAAAAATAAAATGCGAACCAGTAACTTTGCTGCCGGATCAGTAGCTTTATGAAGTTGCTGGTCCGACCGACCAGCACCTTTTTGGGGTAAAGATTGAACACAACTTACATGTGATGGCACACGCCACGCAGTCGCCTGCGAGTGCTACCACGTAGTTCTGGGTCCAGTTCTCCTTACTAGGAGAGGAGAGTTCGTCTTCGTAACACCTTCGTACGGTCATTTGCCCAACGGTCATTTGCCCAGCTTCCAAGTGTGCAAAGGGACACTTGCCCAGTTGTGAACAATATAAATATATTAATTGAACGTTGCAAGTTCTCTATTGTTTGTTCCACCTTTAGTATCAAAGCAAACACAAGTATTTGATATCACACTTAGAGAAATGTGGTTCAGTTTTTTTATATAATATATAGGCCTTCCAGGAGTAAGTTCTCAACATAAGCAGAGACATAGCTGATGGGCCTAACACCACTACTAGTTGCTCTTCTCGTGTCACTTTGATGCTGGCAATTATCTGAACATTATGCCAATTTATCAATTATTAATTGTTTGTTGGTAAATACTCGGTTACCAAATAAACAATACGCAGGTTTGCAACTTATAATTTCACGTATTGTTATCTTTTCACAACTGGACATATTAACCCTTTTTCACAATTCGGAGCTGGGCAAATGACCGCTGGACAAATGGCTGCTGGGAAAATGACTCCTGGAAAAATTGACATACATCCGCGTGCATTCCAACCAACGCAGATACTCGTTCCGTTCAAGTGTTACTATTGTGCATTCCTCACAAATACCGACCATCGCCGTAGCTGAACGTCATATAACGCCAGGCACACTAGCCGCGCAATACATAGACCCCCTATGCACGGTCATAGCTAATTACCATCCAGTGGCCAAGTGTATACGACAGACGCCGTATATATAATGACTCTGAGACGAGGACAGCTACTCTTTCTAGAGACGCACTCGACACGCGCGCTTGTTTATTATGACCCCAAAAACGACAGATGGTCCATTCAATTTGAATACAAAGCCAGCGCTGTTTTCCCGCGTAAAACCAGAAGGTGGCATCATCTTTGACACGAGCATCTTTTCTTCGCATGCCGAATCTCTGCTGCGTTGTATGACGCTTTCTATCTTCGGCTTTACATATTTCCTGTCAGATTAGGATAATTTGGGAAAGCTGTGGGCCTACCGCGGACGTGATGATATCGGAGAAACTTAACACCCAGAATCGTCGTCCTATTGTAGCGGCGTGGTCGTCTTTGTACGTGTCAATCACCGTATTTTTCAGGGACAGAGAATGGGTACACAGGGCGTGCAGATAATCTTTGCGCGGCAAACCTCGTTGTGAGGATATATCTACAGTTTACACGCTTGACCTCTCCCAAACAGGTCATCACGGCTACATAATGCCGCACACGTCAGCTCTTTAGAAGACGTGTTACATGACCGGGCCTTTGTAGGCGACAACATTGTTTGCATCTCATCACTGCCTTCGGCTACGGAAACTGTCGGGCTATCGCTAATAGAAGCAACGAGCAAGTGATAGTAATTAATTTTCCCGACACTAATGATACCGTATCATCACACATTTAGAAAGATCTAAGGAAAGTTAAATGCAGACAAAATCTGAACGATTCGCGAGTTGAAAACAGTATCAAAGCAGGTGCTCCGAGTGAGGCGAGGGGGAGACGATGTGACGCCGGTTCACCGTGATGTCAACGCCGGGAAGACACGGAGGGACGGAGGGAGGGGCGGAAAGACGGACGGAGAGGAGGAGGGAAGGAAGGAGGGGGGAGCGAAGGAGGGAGGGAAGGAAGAAGCGAGGGAGGGTCACAGGCAAGAAGGAAGAGAGGCCACAAGCGCAAGTTTGCATGCGCTGGCAGGAAGGAAAAGTGCACTCAATATTATATCGCCCCAAATGGTATCCATAACTGATGGGTGCTTCATGTAAGCAAATATAAATAAACTAACATTTAATATTATCATTAGCAGCAGTAGTAGCAGTAGCTGCGGCAGCGACGGCGGCAACACACAGCGGCAGCCAGGCGCTATCAAAGCTGTCTCGTCCAACGCAAGTAGACAGTCGTGCTGCTTATAGCGATAAACAAACGAAGCAGTTGATCTGACAACAGAGAAGAGTCTGCGACAAAGAACATTATTACGCCGCAATGAAACGCAACAAATTGAAAACCTCCAACGAGCTCTCTCGTAAGCCGATTAAAAATGGCACGCCAAAGATTTTAAACCGAGTTTCTTTCGTCTGGCAATCTTCCCTACATGTGACGTTCCCCCGGGACAAGGAACGCTCCCGGGATTCTTCTATCCCGTCCGGTACGCCGGCCACAACAACGCCCCGCCGGGTAAGTTCGCGTAGGCACGTTCATGTTTCCGCATTGACCCACTCTTTAAAACAATGACTCGTCTAAATAAAGCCAAGTTAACGGGTTGGTGCCCCGCTCCCCGCCTCGCCGCTTGAGACGCAACCCCGCGGGAGGCAGTCGACACTTTCATCTGGCGGCAGAGGTAAAACCCTCCGGATTAAATGTCCGTCCACGACAAGTCGGTCTAAGAGGGCGGCAGACATGAAAGCACCCGAGCTAATTAAGAATAAGCGACAACAAAAGCGCGCATTGACAGCGGAATGAAAAGTCGGACTTGGTTATTAGTTGTTAAAGAGCGCAGAAAGTAGCCACCGGGAAGACGACGCTAGATTGTCATTAGTCTTGACAGATCGCTGACAAATAGCGACAGCTTCGACGTAGCAAGCGTCTGAGAGGACTCCGAGCTTCTTGTGCCTCTAACAAATGTCTCTGGTCGGTCAGTTTCGCATTCTGGGCTAACAGCAGACTTGAAGTTGCGTGGTAAACATAATTAGTAATGCATAATATGTTCTACAAAGAGGTTAATCAGAATGTTTGGTGAACATAATTTCTCTTCTGCTGTATTTTACAGGCAGGCAGGCAGGCAGGCAGGCAGGCAGGCAGGCAGGCAGGCAGGCAGGCAGGCAGGCAGGCAGGCAGGCAGGCAGGCAGGCAGGCAGGCAGGCAGGCAGGCAGGCAGGCAGGCAGGCAGGCAGGCAGGCAGGCAGGCAGGCAGGCAGGCAGGCAGGCAGGCAGGCAGGCAGGCAGGCAGGCAGGCAGGCAGGCAGGCAGGCAGGCAGGCAGGCAGGCAGGCACGCACGCACGCACGCACGCACGCACGCACGCACGCACGCACGCACGCACGCACGCACGCACGCACGCACGCACGCACGCACGCACGCATGCATAGACGCACAGACAGACGCACAGAGAGACAGACAGCCATATAGGAAATAGAGAGAGAGAGAGAGAGAGCGGAAGCGAGCGAGAGAGCGGGAGAAGGCGAGAGCTAGATGAACAATTATTGATCCGACAAAGTGTACAGACCAGACATCTGTGAACCAACTTGCCTGTCTGGAGACGGGGGTAGTCGTCCAGACATCTGTGAACCAACTTGCCTGTCTGGAGACGGGGGTAGTCGTCCAGACATCTGTGAACCAACTTGCCTGTCTGGAGACGGGGGTAGTCGTCCAGACATATGTGAACCAACTTGCCTGTCTGGAGACGGGAGTAGTCGTCCAGACATCTGTGAACCAACTTGCCTGTCTGGAGACGGGGGTAGTCGTCCAGACATCTGTGAACCAACTTGTCTGTCTGGAGACGGGGGTAGTTGTCCAGACATCTGTGAACCAACTTGCCTGTCTGGAGACGGGGGTAGTCGTCCAGACATCTGTGAACCAACTTGTCTGTCTGGAGACGGGGGTCGTCATCATCCTTGTGCTTAAGGTTCTATAATTACTACCAATCTTCACATTTTCCTCGCAAATATGTAACAGTTGTAAGCTTACGAAATCTTTAAAATATTAGTCAAACAATTTACAACAAAATATGTACAAAACAAAACGCATTGCAATATTTTGGCCACTTTTCATACAGTCGTATTTTGTACAGTGGTCATTTGAGAGCCACATCATATAGGCTGTCTCTCGCCTCTGTGAAGTACGTCACAACTCCGGAACGATGACTGCCAGATGACGATATGATAAGTAGAATGTATCACGTGTTTGTGTCCGGACTCGCCCACTGACCTACCAGGGGAGGGGTTCAACGGGTCTGTCCGACGTCCACAGGCATTCCTTCTAAGAATACCTTAAATTAACTGGAACGGTGTTATTGCCAAGCAATAGACGGGTGTGACGAGGGTGTGGGATTCCAACTTATCGGAAAAAAGTACTTTTGGTTCTCAAGTTATTACACAGCCGTTTATAGTGAAAAAATTAAAAGTCTTGGCCATATCTAATGCTGATCCAAAAATGGTGCTTGTAGAAAGATGTGAACAATGGAGGTGTTTTTGAGGATGAGCCCCTGACTAAGACCTACGCTCTGGAACGCTTTGCCAATAGACACTTTGAATAAATTCAAAACTTGCCTTAAACTTACCTATTTAAGCAGGTGTATTTCGACTGAGAAACTGTGCTGTAGGACACTTTTATGAACATGTATTTAATCAATTAATTATTATTTGTTTTATATAATATATTTTAATTAATTTATTATTATTTATCTTTTACTACAATGTTATATATTATAATATATTCTTTTATTTAATTATTTTAATATATGTGCAAATATGTCATGCTTTTTAGTTACATTATATCTACAATCTTGTAAATATTAATACTATATTTATACATATATATTTTTTTTAATTAAATTTTGATTCCATGTACGTTTTATAATGTGTGTACGCGCCTATGAACGGGCTGGTCCATGAGATATGGCGCTATAGAAATGCTAGTAATAATAATAATAATAATAAAATCGAATTTGAGGACGATATCGATCTCCTGTAAGAATAGGTCTTAAAGGCACAAATGTTACTCACAAAAGGGGAAACCTAGTGAGCAAACATTGGGTTGAAGATCAATTCTAGAAAGCTTTTACACACATACACACGCACAGACATACACGCACACACGCACACACGCACACACGCACACACACGCACACACGCACACACACGCACACACGCACACACCACGCACGCGCGCTAACACACACACATTGAAGACAACGAACGAGTGATGACGTCACGCAACATGAGTGACTTCTGAGAAGCCGGGCCTAGTACCTGGGTTCAGACTGGTTAATTGTGTGTATATATATATATATATATATATATATAGTGTTGATAAAACGGTATGCACGCACGCACGCACGCACGCACGCACGCACTCACACACACACTCACAGAGACATAAACATGTACTTCTATATAAGTATACAAGCATTAAATAATTGAGCTGACCATCTTTTCATGAAGCTCCACAACCACATCATTGAAAGCCCCGTTGCGTGCGCCCAGTGACTAGGTCAGTGTTTATTGCTTCAACAACCCTATTATATGTTCTTCCCTATAATATTTTCTACAGACGTGTATATCTTTTTAGACCCCCTTTTCGGTGCATAGGGGTGGGTCTTGAAACCCCTAAAACCCTCTCGGATCCGTTGCTGACTAGAGGTAATAGTAATAGTAGTAGTAGTAGTAATAGTAGTAGTAGTAGTAGTAGTAGTAGTAGCAGTTTTAGTAGTAGTAGTAGCAGTCACCCCAGTCCTTGGTTATTGCACGACAGTTATCTTACTCAGTCCTTGGTCATTGCACGGCAATCATCTCATCCCAGTCCTCGGTTATTGCACGACAATCATCTCATCCCAGTCCTTGGTTATTGCACGACAGTCATCTCATCCCAGTCCTTGGTTATTGCACGACAGTCATCTCATCCCAGTCCTTGGTTATTGCACGAAAATCATCTCATCCCAGTCCTTGGTTATTGCACGACAATCATCTCATCCCAGTCCTTGGTTATTGCACAACAATCATCTCATCCCAATCTTTGGTTATTGCACGACAATCATCTCATCTAAGTCTTTGGTTATTGCACGACCGTCATCTCATCCCAGTCCTTGGTTATTGCACGACGATCATTTCATCCCAGTCGTCGGTTATTGCACGACAATCATCTCATCCCAGTTCTTGGTTATTGCACGACAGTCATCTCATCCCAGTCCTTGGTTACTGCACGACAATAATCTCATCCCAATCCTCGGTTATTGCACGACAATCATCTCATCCCAGTCCTTGGTTATTGCACGACGGTCATCTCATCCCAGTCCTTGGTTACTGCACGACAATCATCTCATCCCAGTTATCGGTTATTGCACGACAATTATCTCATCCCAGTCCTTGGTTATTGCACGACAATCAACTCATCCCAGTCCTTGGTTATTGCACGACAGTCATCTCATCCCAGTCCTTGGTTATTGCACGACAATCAACATAGTCCTGTGTTATTGCACGACATTAGAAGTGAAGTAAAACACCAACTACCCATCTACTGCACGAGTAGGGCTGAGAGCGACCGATGCCACGTGCCGAGATAAACTAGTGTTGCAATAGCATTGCAATTTAAAAAGTCAGGAGCCGCGTACTCGTCGAGGGTAATATTGATGAGGAGAATCATATCGGATGTCGACAGGTTGTCCCACGGGGTGTCATTACCCCGTCACTGGGGTTGTTTCTTGTTTGTTGCACGGGTGAAATGCAGGGAGTAATTTTGATCTGCCGACAGCGCGTGCCGTTGGTGACGTTAATTGCCCCCCGCTGTGCGAGGTCACGCGACACGCTAGCGAGGGGTGATGCGACTCGAGTTGACAGTTGTGGCCATTTGAGGTAATCGTGCTGTGATACACAGTGGATTATATGATACGGCAGGGTGAATAAGAGTGCCAAGCAGACGTGTCGTAGAACGGTGAACTAGAAGGAGAACAATGGCATTATTAAACAGGTGGAAATGTGGTGTGTGTGTGTGTGTGTGTGTGTGTGTGTGTGTGTGTGTGTGTGTGTGTGTGTGTGTGTGTGTGTGTGTGTGTGTGTGTGTGTGTGTGTGTGTGTGTGTGTGTGTGTGTGTGTGTGTGTGTTTGTGTGCGTCTACATGGTTTTTAACATACACACATAAACGTTTTTATTTTAAATTCTGAATCCAGTTGTCGTAGCCATAATTGCTTTATTTGTAATTCGTAATACGTATTGGAATGTATACCTAAGTATCCATATGTACGTCAATGTGTACACGAGTACATATAATCAGTCCTTGTATTATGTATGCATGTTGATACATTGAGTAATTATCAACTATAAAAAGAAGTCGTATGCTATTCTGATTTGTGTCATGTAAATTTTATTGTTGTTTATATTTATGGGGTGGCTCCTGTGCTAGCGATATTATGTATCTTAATGGGAGTATCCCGACCATATCTATTTCCTACGTTATTCGTTGTATATGTATCGTATTTATAGGTCAAATAAATTGATTCACCGTCTCCGTTTTTTAATTGTCCTGCCTCGATCAGTATCATAACATATTTGGTTTCTTACTATTCTTCTTTCTGAGCTCAGCTTCACCCAAATATGTTCCCTCAAATCATCTACCATCTTTGCTCCTGTAATTCTTAGTTATTCTCACAAACATGCCACCTCAGTTGTTCTTCCTTTGTCTGAGGTACTATTTCCAACTCATATTTGACATGCCGATTTTATGCACGATCTTATAAATACTGGCCTAGTCTGTTCCACTTTATTGATACAGTATTCTGAATATTATAATAAATACATTATGAATGAATGAATGAACGTTTATTCAGAACATTGATAACAATATATATACAAGACAAGTCAACCAAACAAGTTTAAATATAATACAAATGAGAATATACAATGTTTGAAGGGGGTAAATACGAAGTCATTGACTTTTGTATAAATTTACCCCTGACATATATTTATATATAATTATATACCTGTATGTATACACCCATATACATACATATACACACATATATACATACATATATATATATATATACACATTCACATACATACGTACATGTATTTTGAGACATCAATATTATATTATTCGAATTTGTTATTCATCTAACCATCTAGCTACAATAATTGAAAACATATAATGGAATATGTGCATATTCATAATTTAAAGTATGTGATAAGTACGCATCTTTACACATATTGTAGTTTCCTCAATGGCATGATTATATTTGTGTATGATTTTATTTAGATTTCCACAACCAGATATTTATCAAATAAAAGGTTCTTGCATTTACGCTTAAATTCAGTAAATAGTATTAGTAGTTTTTAAATGATCACGTAGAGAATTCCATAATTGCATTCCCTTTACACAAAGAGACATTGATCGCATGGTAGAACAGACTCTCTGTCGTTCTAAGTCATGATTAGCTCGCATTGAGTATGCTATTTCCCGTCTAGTAAACAAACACTGAATATTTGATGGCAAACAGCTGTAGTAAGCTTTGTACATAAATAATGATGTTTTCAGTTGTATGATATCTGGAAATTTTAGAACATGTAATTGTTGGAAAAGTGAGTTTGTATGATCCAACCGTCTTGCACCAAATATAATGCGGATTACTCTTTTTTGTAATAAGAAAATACAGTTAGTATTTGTTGGGTACGTGTTTCCCCATATCTCTGCACAGTAATTTAAATATGGCAAAAAGAGAGAACTGTATAGAATACGTCTACTATTTCTATCAAGTAGATGACTGCATCTATGCATTATAGCAGTACTTTTTGAAAGCTTTGATTGTACGTATTTTATATGAGCTTTCCAATTTAGTAGATCATCAATAAACACACCCAAAAACTTGTTGACCCTTACTCTTTCGATATTAACATTTCGTATTTTTAGATTAATTTCTTTGTTTAGCATACGATTTCCAAATATCATATAATTGGTTTTAGATATGTTCAGAGTTAATTTATTTACTGCAAACCACGTATACATTTGGTCCAGTACGTTACATACAGTTTCGTTTAGTTTATTGATGTTACTATTTGCATAAAATATATTAGTATCGTCTGCAAAGAGAATGTATTTTACTAGATTAGATATGTTACACATATCATTAACGTATAGAATGAATAGTTTGGGGCCCAGGATCGAACCCTGTGGGACACCACATGAAATATTGCACACAGTAGAATTACATTTGTCAATGGACACAAATTGTTTTCTGTTTTCTAGATAACTATTTAACCAGTTAAATGCCCCACCACGGATACCAAGAAATTCCATTTTTTTACATAACAGTTTGTGATTGACAGTGTCAAATGCCTTTTTTAAATCGATAAAAACACCAATAGCATATTTTTTGGCATCCAATGATTGGGTTATTGCATCAACAAGATCTATTAGTGCGTGACATGTTGACATATTTTGTTGAAATCCATATTGGCTTGGGTTTATTAGTTTGTGTTTGGTAATAAAGCTATCTAAACGAGAACTGAACAATTTTTCTAATATTTTTGAGAATTGTGGTAATAGTGAAATAGGCCTGTAATTAGTGCACATATACTTATCCCCAGACTTAAAGAGTGGGATAACCTTTGCTATTTTCATTTTCTCCGGGAATACTCCAGAAGTGAAAGATAGATTACAAATATAAGTGATAGGTTTTGCAATGGAGTTAATAACTTATTTGACCAAATGCATACTTATGTCTTCGCAATCTGTGGATGTTTTACTTTCCCAATTGTTCACAGCTCGGATACCTTCATCTTCATTAACTGGAGTTAGAAATAAATTGTTATTATTTCTGTTTTCTAGGTAGTCATAAATAGAAACATTTGTTGGTGCCGTTATATCCTTTGACAGCACCGGACCGATATTAGTAAAATATTTGTTAAACATGTTCACTACATCTTCCTTATTACTAATGGTTACGCCATCATTAACAAACTGATCTGGGTAGTGATTTCCTAAGCGAGGTGTTCCCACTACAGTTTTAAGTACTTTCCAGGTGCCAGCAATGTCATTTTTCTTCTATGCGAATAAACTGCTATAATACTGTTTCTTCGTGGATCTGAGAATACCTGTTAATTTATTTTTATATGATTTATATCTAGTTTCCGAGATAATTGATCTGGATGACAGAAATGCTTTATACAAATGATTTTTCTTGATACATGCATTTCTGAGTCCTTTAGTAAACCACGGTTTTTTTAAACAAATTGTTAATACTTTAGGTCGTACAGTTGACACAGGACAATGTTTGTTGTACATTTGTGTAAACTCATGAAGAAAGTTGTCATATGCTATATTTGCATTTTCACTACCGATAACAGCATGCCAAGAATTTTGCATTAAGTCACACTTCAATGCATTTATGTTTTCTTCGCTAAGATGACGAATACACTTGTTAGAATGTTCGTTCACTTTACGTTTTACAGTACAATGGCACAGAGCAAATACAGGAAGATGATCACTGACAGCATTTACTAATAGACCACTATCAATCTTGTATTCAAGTTCAGAAGTAAAAATGTTGTCTATAAGGGTTGCAGAGGTAGTAGTAATTCTGCTAGGTCTATTAATTAAAGGGTATAGACCAAGACTGTACATAAGATCTACAAATAGCTTGGTTCCACTATGACTATCACATTTAAACAAATCTATATTGAAATCACCACATGCATATAATGGTTTTGGTGCAACGTATACGACTAAATAATTGTTCAATATTGTCATTAAATGAAACCATGTTAGACCCAGGGCACCTATATACACAACTGACCAGTGGTTTTGTGTCGGTTAATTTCACATTCAACAGTAACACATTCTAGAACGTTATCAACTATTAGTGACTTTGTTTCGCATAATCGCCCATTTAGATTCTTGTTAACATAAATCACCACACCTCCACCTTTTCTGTTATCTCTAACAACATGAAAAGCATCATAATCATCAAACGTATATAAAGGAGATGAGTCCTTACTCAGCCACGTTTCGCTTATCGCTATAATATCAAACTTTACATTAAGTGATTTGAGAAGATCTTGTATTTCGCTGAAGCTAGTACTTAGACTTCTAGCATTAAAATGTATTAAAGACAGACCACCATCATAATTTATGTTTAGCTCATTATTGAATTGTTGTTCTGTATAATATTTACAAGATGTTGATATGTTGTTGTAATAATTATTTTCAGGATCGATATCCTTCTCAAAATGACACCTGCTGTGTTCAGTATATTTGTAAGTTTCAAATATGTTATCCATATCATCACAATTTGAGAGTGAGTAATTTTCTTTCACGGTGTTAGCCATGTAAATGGTAGATATTAGGTATTAAATGAAATAGAAACAGCAAAGCAATATGTTTGCTATAATAAAGTAATATACAGTTTTGACCATTGTTATCAATAAGAACAAACACACAGTGTACAACTGTAATACAGTGGATGGACAACATCAACAAAAACAAAAACAGCTGAGTCGTAGAGTTAATTTCGGTGGAATCAGACACCAAAGACAGAGTCACGCAGTTTGCAACACTAGTATAGAAGATGCACAACAACAACATAGTCGTAGACGTAGAGTTTATTTCGCCGGTGGATTCAGACATAAAACTCGCGGAAATCGTCCATGCACTTAACGAGTCGAATCTTGACACTGTCCGTAGGACCGTTCGCTTTCACGAAGATCTTGCAATTTCTCGTCCACGTTGATTGGATTTTGCCTTGCTTTCTCAGTAGACGGGCGGATTTCGCGAGGTTCGCTTGCTTTGCCGTCAAATGTTCGTTTACATAAACGTTGGTGCCGCGTAGTTTCTTGCTCCATTTCAGAACATTCACTTTAGCTTTCCTGTTGGAGAAGCGTACGGTAATACGTGGCGGTGCGGTGGATCGGTGTTGACTCGTGTTCGTCGACGACGATGCAGATCTGTTGTGGAGGAAAGTATAGACCTGTTGCTTTTTGCTCTTGATAAGCCCGAATTATTGTTTGCAATTTGAAAGTTTCACTAACGAAAAGTTACCATTGCATGTAAACATTTAAACAATAAATACTACGTAAAGACGGAGCAGGCGGGACAAATGATATAACCACTCGTTGCTGGAATTATTCTTTGGTGTTGCCTGTTTCCATAATCAAGACCTGTTAAGACCAGCTAGTAGAACAAAGTACAATTGATTCGGCGAAAGTACATTTGTGTTGGCAATACACCAGAGGCAGTGTAATACTATAACCATCCCTGGCTCGAGAGAATGTTTATGGGTAACAACAAGACAGGCAAAGGCGCTTTTTAAGACTAACTCTCCTTTTCAGCTCATTTGATATATTCCCTTCTGCCGTGAATCCGTTTGCCTTTCCCCGTGCATTCCCTTCCTCTTGCAAACATTCTTCGCCGCAGTCATATGCCTACAAAGGAACATCATTGGTAACCATTCCGCCACTGCATACAAAGCCACCCGTATTCGTGGTCTCCTTCGCCTCCAACATGATGTTCAACCCATCTTTCTAGTGTCCAACCACACAATTTCTGTCTAATCAAGACTACTCTCCAGCCCACGCCTCTAGATCACCTCGTTCCAATCTTGCAGTTCTTCTTTTCAATCGTGCCTGTTCTCCATCATTGCGGCAAGATAGGCAGATAGATATATCCAAACGCCGCGCGGGGCAACCGGGTCTGTGACTTGCAGCAGTTGCGGGCCCCGGGCCCGCGGGCCCGCAGTTATGGCGAACACTGGTTTGTATGTGTGCGTATCCGTGTGTAGTACGTGTACGAGTAAATAGTTGTGCGTATGTGTGTACGTAGGTATGTTCGTGTGTATTATATACGTGTGTGTACGTGTGTATATGTGTGTTTATGAGTATGTTTATGTTTGTGTGTGTACTGGTGTATGCGTGTATGTATGTGTAAGTATGTATGTGTGTATGTGCATGTGTATATTTGTGTGTGCGTTTGCCTGTGTGTATGCGTGCAAGGAATGTATACGACGATGACAGAAAGCGTGTGGGGGTGACACGAGTATCATCTCGACGGCGGTCATTAAGTGTCATTAAGTATTGTGTGTCGATATGAAAAGTTCTGCGATTGAAGCGTGACCCGATACACCCAGAATTGGCCGATATCATTACTGCTACGAATGAATGGCTTAGTCCAGCTTCATGCTGTGCAGAGGTAGGTTGACACACAAACTTACTATTTAACAATACTGGTTCGATCGGGATAACGATGTGACCTATTCATACTATAGTAAGCAATTCAATCGGCCATCTTTCTGGGTTGCAATTTCACAGGGTTCAATCAAGCACGGGGGGGGGCTGTTGCGATGGAAATGTACGCTGCATACGTGTCAGAAAAGACATCAGTTCGGAAATATTAGTCTGGGGCTACGTGTATGAATGAAAGTTTATTCAACAACAACAACGACATAATACATGTATGACATAAATCTACGACCTACATTTCTACAAGATGGATGAATAGGGGAAAGATACGATATGTTATTATATCGTGCCCTGATCATATCGCACTTTGAACTAGAACCACACAGAGCGAATCCATCAGGGTGCAAATCGGGACTAACAGGGGCACGAAATGCTCTGATAGATAATTGGGGTGGATGTTAAATTCCCAACGGCATGGGTGGGGTGGAATACCAAGAATTCGAACGTACAATTGTAGATAACTGAAATCTAGGAACGGAAACGAGACCGCTCACCCATGACGCCAGGGAAACAAGGGAGAAGAACAACATATGTATAACCTTTTTGACAATACTCTATAATAGTGTAACGAGAGTGGCGCGATTCCTCTTGCTCCCGTTCTAAAACTTGGGCAAGTTGTTCACCCCACGTCGCCTTAGTTCATTCATCTATAGAAATAATATATAACCTGGTTATTGACAGTGATGAACATACGTGAAGGAATTGCCTTCGGACAGTAATTGTACCGTGGCCTTTAACATTTATCTTTTCTAAACGTGAAAGCATGGACCCGATAAACGGATCCTGTGACACGAGGCATGTTAGCGAGCTGACGGCATGTCTGGCATCCAGCCGGTGCTTTTTATCGCCGACTCGCGCGTGGCGAAGTTGGCAGTAATTGGCGCGCTGTCATAGGGTTAGATTGACAGGTCGGGTATGCCCACATATATAAATAGAACACGTTATAGGGGAATGATTAATGATGTAACTCTACGGGTATGCCGTATCTGGCGCTCACATCCGAGCAAGTGTCGTTATAGGCCCTATATCTCGTGGTACGGACCCGGGTAGGACTTACTTAATGAGGGGATATATTTCCAATCCCACGCATACATCGCCAATTAAACATAATGGTAGCATTGTTGTAATACGTATGCCCTATGTCAAGCGCAGAACAATCATAAAAGTGTGTGCTATAATCCACGTTACCTTCAGGCACATAATAGTTAATGTATGCCGCTTAGGCCCCGTATATGTTATTAAAATAATGTTCTGAGTACAATACTTGCTAATATTTGAGTTTCGAAATCCAAGAGATTCGAGATAGTTCGATGGTCTCATCAGTTCGGTCATGTTGGATTGGACGTCGGAAGAGGGGGGGGGGGGGGGAGATGCTGTTGGAAATTTGTCGTGAGTTTCAAAACACTTCGTTCGGTCTTATTGGATTGGATATGGGAAGACGGGGAGAGTGAGGGGCCGGGGGTGCTGTTGGAGGTCTTGAGCGAAAATCCGGGAGATTACCGTTTTTCGTCTTGGCGCCTTCGTCTTCAACGAAAATCCGGGAGATTGTATTCTTTTCCGGGAGTCCAGGAGATTCACAACAAATCCGGAAGATTCCCGGAAAATCCTGGAGGCTGGAAGGTATAGTGCACCTAACCTAACTTGTATTACAAATTGTATATCTGTAATGTCGTCTTCATTTTATCTGTGTTGAATGCCTCTTCCACCCTCCTATCACCATACAACTGGTCCCGTCCAAACACAGTGCTGCGTCCGTTGAACGCACATTAGCAGACGACCAGGAGACTTCCGGTAGCTTGCTTAGCGGGAGCGCGCGAGGCGATGACACGTCCATCTGGGTAAACTCACAAGTCGTGGACCGACTTCGAGGTCACGGGCAGATAGCGCCAGTCAGTTAGAAGTGACACAACACGTCAACAGGCGAGATAAGTTGAACTCTTACGAAGTTTACCGACACAAGTTAAACTTAAGCCACGCGACTTCAGCCGCTAATGTTATGCGTGGCCACGCCTAGGTAGACGCTAGACCGTTTACATGTCATTTTTAGCCATGACATCAGCTGTAAGAATGACGCTTTATAACGGAGACGTTTGTTCTCAGAGCGAGGTTTTGTACGATAAAAATACTGCCCAGCATGGGGTCGGTTTCATGAAGCGTACTTAAAGTTACGCATTTACTTAGCGTCACGTGTTTGCATAAACTCCTATGTTCGCTTATATTAAAAAAACACGTCATTTACTAAGACAATCATCGTAGCATTAAGAACGTTCTTAGTCGTTTCATGAAACCAGCCCAGGTGTTTTGAACTTGGGTAATGTACATTATTTATAATTATATTGTGTGACATATTTGAACGTATTATATTGTACACGCCCTAAACTAAAATGCATTTAGCCAAGACGGTTTATGCTCTACAGGGGCCTAGCATTGGTTTACTATACCTGCAGGCCTAATAGACGGAGGGTCAATCGGAAAACATTGTTCGTTGCTTGCTTTTAATGTTTGGTGGTAAACTGTTGAACAGGATAACATTTCTTTTGCTGAACTGTACCACTCACCATCCAAACTACAACGTCTTGCTTGTCGCATATAAAGTGAAGCAGCACAAGGAAAATCGGGTTGGCGCTAGGCAGCCTAGTGTAATTGAATCATAAGTATAACTTAACATTCTGATGTGCTGGCAAAATTCTGACTTCAGATTTGGAATCAGCATACGCGATTTAGTCTAGAACACATGATTTTACTCCAGTAGCAAAATCTGTGTTGTCCAGTGTAATCAGTGTTTCTAAATTGAGTAGTGAGTGTACAGTGTCTTGGACCTGGACTAAATTGCGTTGAACCTGACCACACATGTTTCTTCTGTGAACCGTTTCTGCACCATGACAAGCTAATAAAATAGAATTACCTTGCACAAATCTATGTCAAACTAAAACAAATCATACAAATATAATTCAAAATAAATGTGATATTGTCGGATTTTGTCCAGTGGAATTATTTCCCTGATCAGGAATGGGTGGATCCAGGGTTTGCCCAAAGGAGGCGTGCACATGTAATAACATTATTTACTTGATGGAAGGACTGTTCACAATCGGATCGTCGTTTCATTTCATTAAAATTTTCAAACAAGCAACACAAAAGAATGTTGCCCCCGTGGCACCACGAATCTAAGCCGAGGACATGACGTCATCTTTGTTTCAATCGATCCATCCGCATCAATGGATACACGTACATAAATGGATTCATTTGCAGGTTCATAACAAAAGCAGCCACGAATGTAGAAATGTTATGTCATGATTTATGTACTGTAATCATAATCGTAGTCTGCCATATCTTAGGACGCGCCACGATGATATTACTTGATCGTCTTGATGATATGAAAAAAGAGTCCTTGTGTACAGTTGAAGGGCAACTCATGTACGGCCGGGTACATTATTTACGTATCAGTTATAACTGCAATCACGTCGCGTGCAGTCGCCGTCCAGACAAGATGGCTATGTGCGCGGCGGCGTCTCTCTGTCGTCTCCCGACAATACACTGTTTCACATCGGCGCAAGTGCATCGCTTTAATTTCCACGGTTCATTACGGTGAATCATATATCTACTGTTTTCTTATTTTGTCGTTTTGATCTTGCTGTGCTTTGTCGTGTAACGTACTTGTTCGCGTGTACCTCTGTGACGTATGTGGCCGTGTATTATTCGCGTATGACTAGACGATATGTTTTACATGTTGGACACCGTGTTGTGTTGTACATGCATGCTGTGCAGTCTCGCATGATTGCATTGCTACGTTGTCTAGATTGTTTCCCATTTCATCGCGGAGACACTTTTTTAATGACGACCGTGTGTCATCGCTTGGCTGTGTGCCATCGCATCAAACATTGTTTTGTTCCTATAGTGTGGCCATTATGACGCGTCTGGTGCGACTGTTTCAATGCTTACGCAAGCAATACCCGGTGGCTCACAACTTTGATCAATATAAATATATACATATTGAATTATATTTTACTTACTTATGTCAGACACTTCACGTGCTGACGTGATGAGCTGTCTCCACAGTTTTCTGTCTGTCATTGTGGCAGTCAGACAAGTCCCACTGACACCGGTGACACTCTTGATGGTGTCTCTAAGGGTCGTATTTGGGCGACCTCTTCTCCGGCAGCTCTCGGGTTTCCAAAGAACTCGGTTAGCTATTTCATCATGGCGCATCACATGCCCTGCTAGACGTAGACGTAGTTGCCTGACGGTGGTGGAGATCCGTGGTAGACTGCCGCGCAACCCCTGGTTGGTGATGTGATCGCGCTAGCACACATTGTAGATTTTACATAGCAACTTGAACTAGATTTAATTTTGTATATAAAAATACAGTGAACCCAACATTATTATAATTGTTCTTGAACATAGAAAAACATATATGAAATTGAAATAACTGTTTACCAACTGATCAATCATTACTTGTAGGCCTCTATGCTAAAATGCAGATTCTGCGTATTCGTTTTTAGACGGGGAACTTTCAGAATATGTGTGTGGTGATGTGTCCATGTGGGTGACCCAGGGGGGTACACCGAACACGTCAAAATGCAGTGTGTCAGTGTTACTGTGTCAAGTTGTACCGCAAGTTGGCGTCCCGACGGGCGTTGGCTCTAATTGAAAGGCATTGTCTCGTTGTTCAGTTCAACATCGATTTGATTTCCCGCGAGGACGAGTGTCTCTTCCCCGCAACAACGTCAACTGGACTCTCGGGTAAATGAATTCTGATTGAGTTGACGAAGACCCCCGACCCGTAACTTCGCCATTCACGTGCATTGTGAGTTTGCGGAGAAGCAATAATGCTTCCGTGCGCGAGTGTCCGGCGACATGCGTGCGTGCTGTATCGCTGCGAGGTTGGTTGTCGACCACGTCAACACACGCCAATCAATCATGTCAACTCGGCGTGACAGAGACCGCGCTACGTCGCCTGCAGCACTCCGCTTGCGTCCCATTCACGCCGAGACACACCCCACTGCTATCCGTGATTACTGCCCTCGGCGCTTCCCAACGTCCTCGCTATCCCTACCACGTCCTCGTCTTATGTCATTGGACGATTGCAGCTGCATGCTGAGAAATTCGATACAAGTTACTTTTTAAACCCGATAAGATTTGCGTGTCTAGTAACGAAAGATGACGTTAATGGAGAGATATCTGGTGATCAATTACGACGGAGATAAATTACTCCTCACCGGGAGCGACACAAGCTGGGAATTTACACCGACCGGGAAATCCGATAATTGCAACCCGCGACTACACAACTGGGAATGAGAGATAGATTGAAGATAGACAAACACACCTAGAAACGATGCTATGTTTGACATGACCCCCCCCCCATTTGGCGACTATTTATGCAAGTATACAATGGTAAGCTTTTGATTGCTGAACGTTCTTCACGATAGTTCATTTTTATGTCAACAATTTCTTTTTGATATATCCAACACGTGATTTATCTAACTTCGTCAGTCCGTGTGACCGTTGTGTAGACCTCTATAAGTTTGTCTATGTTCACGAACAGGCCACTTATACTGACGAAGTTGGCGTGACACGCTGACGAAAGCCTATACAAGGTAAATCACGTGTTGGACATCTCAAAAGGAAATTATTTCCATATAGTATACCTTTATCTACTAACTCCGAGTGCGGAGTTAGGGAAGTGGGCATCGTGCTTCACAGCAGGAGACATACAAGCAGAGTGTTAAAAAGGAGTTCGTATGGAAGGGAAAGAGGTGGCAATGGAAGTGCTAAGGCACCGGAACCGTGGGGGCTCGGGGGGCTGAGCTCCTAATATTTGAGGAGAGGGCTGTATATAGGATTAGCCTCCGATATTTAGGGAAAGGTTGTGCATATTCTGGTGTAATTTGTGTTGGTGAGAGGCTGGAAATAACATTAGCTCCCCAATATTTCCTCAACGGGGGGTGCAAATCGAGGTTTCCAGATAGCCGAAGAGAAACTGAAGTCACGGCGCCGCGGCGGCGAAATTTTTTCAACAGCACCATAACTCCTCCTCCCCCCCCACACACACACACCCTCACCCCTACCCCCACACACACCGTCTTCCAATGTCATGAGTCGAGCCGACAGCGGAGAACGGAGTGGTGCTCAAAGTCATGTTTAGCCCCTCTAATATGTATTTCGTTCCGGCGCCTATGGAGTGAAAGAGGATACACATGCCCGGGGGAAATGCACAGACATCACAATACTAAGCCAAGCCCTTGGATTGCTGGAAAAAACACCGGATGATAAATCGAGGAATAACAGATGAGAGAACCGGCAGGGATTTCGGAATTAAAGGAAGAGAAACAGGTGAACGATTGTTTGTGATCAGACAAATTATTGGGAAGCGGAGAGTATTTAGAAAAGATGTAGCATTTGTTTTTAGTCCTTTGGGCCGAAGGCCCAACGGACTTAATGCCATCACTCTGCGTGCGCCGTCCGCCGTCCGCCGTCCGCCGTCCGCCGTCCGCCGTTAGCTGCCATATCTTAGGAACCGTTCAGCAACATTTTCTCTAATTTTGCATAGACGTATCTAAGGGTACTGCCACTATGCACGAGAAATGTGTAATTTAATTGAATCATTCTACTCCCCCAGGCTCCCCAAACTGGTAAATTTTCATATTTTGCCTATTTAAAAAAAAACTCTTCAGTAACTTTTTCTCTGTTTTTGCATAGACATTTCGTGTGGTAATGTCACTATACACAATAAATCTGTATTTGATTTAATCACCTCAAGCCCCCAAAAAAAAATTATATGTTATATAGTGTAGTGTGTTTGTCACACATTGGACTGGTTGCTAAAAGGCAGTGTCCTTAAGAGACTGCAACCCCAGTAGACACTACACACTAGACAATACACAGGCTGCATGCCATGGCATTGGCCAGATTAATTATGTGTCATTGGTGGACACTGTATTCTGCTTTAAGGGCTGATGTACTGTAGTAAACAGGCAGTTGCTGAAATAAAGTAGCCCTGTGAACTAGTACCACTGTGTTGAGTATCGTCTTCATTGTTATTGTATGATACAGCGTTACTGCGTAGCAAGTGGGTCCGTGTATATACCGTCTTTTCCTTTTTCGTTTTGAAATTTGCGAACGAAGAAGGAAAAAAGCAAACAATGTTCGTTTTTCGTTTTCATACTTGAGGTACGAAAAATGGATACAATCTACTATTCGCGGAATTTCTAATACATGTTAGAAAAACAAAATAACGATAAACCAAACCGTTTTTCGTTTTCACTGCATCAGAACAGAAAACGAAATACGACTGTTGCGTCACTCTTTTTTCGTTTTCCGTTTTTGCACTTAGGAAGCTTCAGCTGCCTTTGCCGCTTCGGCTAGGCGGCAAAGGTTGGTGGCTTCGGCAGGACAATTCGGTCGCACTGGTGGCGTTTTAAAAACAAATTAATTGAAATTGCATCGTTGCCGAAGTGGTATCGTTGCCGACGCGACAAGTACAGGTGAATATTTGTCGTTTCGGCGCCGTTGTTTTATGAAAGGTTTCGACTACTAAATTAATTATACTCAAATTTCAGTGGTAAACTACTTCATTAAAAACAACGTGGTAAACTACTTCAAAACACTAATAAATGCATTCAAGTACACTTTAATATTATTTTGATTTTCAAACACTTTCACATAATAGTACAATCTCAAATACCAGTTTTACAATTATGTATTTCTGAATAATAACTAATAATAATAACATAATAACTAATAAAGTAGTTTACCACAGACATTTAAGTATAATTAATTTAATAGTCGAAACCTTTCATAAAACAACGCCGCCGAAACGACCGATATTCGCCCGTACTTGTCGCGTCGGCAGCGATACCACTTCGGCGACGATGCAATTTCAGCAAATTTGTTTCAAAATACCGCCAGTGCGTTCGAATTATCCTACCAAAACCACCAACTGTTGCCGCCTAGCCGACGCGGTAAGGCAGCCGAAGCTTCCTAAGTGCAAAAACGAAAAACGAATGGCGCTGCAGTCGTATTTTGTTTTCTATTCTGATGCAGTGAAAACGAAAAACAGTTTGTTTTATCGATATTTTGTTTTCTAACATGTATTAGGAATAGTATAGTAGATTGTATTCGTTTTTTGTTTTTTGAACTTCAAATATGAAAACGAAAAACGAACATTGATTGCTTTTTTTCCTTTTTCGTTCGCAAATTTCAAATCAAAAAAGGAAAAGACGGTATAATCACGGACCCAAGTAACACTAACAGCAAAGAATATTTTGTTATACCATGTTGAATTTTGTTTTCATGTGAATAATGAATTAAATTCTTGTAACTTTGGTGGTTTTAGTGCGAATATTTCAGTAACTTTTTCACTGATTTTGTATGGACATCCCATGTGGTAATGCCACTATAAACAATAAATCTGTATTTGATTGAATCACTCTACCCCGTCCCAGGGCCCCCCAAACTCCAAAGGACTTCAGGGCCTCTTGGCCCATTTTTCGACCTAGAAAAGGCATTCGTCACAGTGCAAGCGAATTGGCATATGCTGTCATGATGTGGATGGAAGTTGGAGAGGCAGAGGCCAGAATGGTGAATGCGCAAGGAAAAAACAACGCACGTTACAGTTTCCGATGGAATTCCGACTTTCATTTAAGTCGCCTGCCGTGCATTGGGCGCTCTGGTCTGTAGTTTCTGTAATCTAGTTTTGGTTGATGGTGAGAGTGAATCATAGATTACATCTCCATAATCAAAGTGTGGTTGAACTATTGCGTTATATGAGAATGTCAATTGATACTATTTTACGAAGAGATCTTAGGATTCCTACTTTGGATGACATTTTAGGAATTATGCTGTTAATGTGGTCGTCCCATTTTAGGTTTGAGTCGATATACATACTAAGGTACTTGGCTACCGATACATGTTTAAGTGGTTCATTGTTGATATGAATTCTAACATCAGTCATCTTGGCAATGGACTGATGAGTGCCAATTAACATAAATTGACATTTCGGTACATTAGTACTAAGTTTGTTAATATCAAAATACTGTTTGATTTTGCATAAATCACTATTTATATTGGATTCTAATTGAGTCAAACACCCTGGTTTTGCAGCTGAATCAATTTCAGTTTCGTCTGCAAACATGTTTATATTGCAGGATTCGGTGACTGTAGGCAGATCATTTAAGTATAGCAGGCCCAAGATTGACCCTTGGGGCATCCCAATATTGATAGGCAAAGGATCAGACAGATGGCCATCCACCGAAACTGACTGTGATCTACCAATGACGTAGCTCGAGAACGACTAAGAGTGTTCAATGTGTGTAACCCCAAATCCTTTAAATTTGGACAGCAGAATATTAGTGTCCACGGTGTCAAAGGCCTTCCGGAGATCAATGAACGCTACTCCCGTTACAAGTCCGTTATCGATGTTTTTTAACCATCGATTTGCAACATTTAGCAGTGACGTTACATTGGAGTGCAATCTTCTGAAACCTGATTGGGCATTCGTGAGAAGTTTATAATCTGTAAAAGAACTCAATATCCCTTCGACTTTTAGATATCCCATCGACTAGGATATCTGGTGTCACAGACCCAGCGTGTCACGTGACACCGAAAAGAGAGCGCGCTGGAGACAACGAACGAGTGATGACGTCACGCAACATGAGTGACTTCTGAGAAGCCGGACCTGGCACCTGGGTTCAGATGTGTTAATTGTGTTACAGGGTCACCTACGTAACTGTAGCTGCATGGTCGACTTTCGTTGTTGTGTTTACGTTATCGTGTTTATAGTGTTGCGTTTACGTTAGCGTGTTTATGGTGTTGTGTTTACGGTGTTGTGTTTTATGATGTTGAATTTATTGTGTTGTGTTTACGGCGTTGTGTTTATTGTGTTGCGTTGTATAATGCTACTATTCCATTGGTGTATGTCGGGCATCGGATTGTGTTTTGTCGTACTAACTCGTACCATGGCGTATACATGGTAATGTGATGTACGTGTCATACAACGCGCCTGTGTATACAGTGTATGCCACAGTGTAAGGTAAAGCTGGTGGAGCGCAGTGGTGCAGTGGTTAGAGCTTCGGACTCTCGAACGAGAGAGCCCGGGTTCGGATCATGTGTTGCGGTGTCGAACCTTGGCCAAGTTCGTTCGCTCTACGTTGCTCCAGTTCAACTCAGCTGTTTGAATGATTACCTGGCTATAGACACTGGTGGATAGTTGTGTATGAATAGTCTTCGCGCATTAATTGCAGCGTGGCTGGAAGCTTCCCAGAGAAGGTGTTCGATTGAACAGGTCTGCCAGGGAGTAAAGTGTAAAGCGCTTTGAGCAGTCCCGAGGACTGGATATTGCACTATAAATTATAAGAACTTACCTTTACTTTTTTAGTGTACATTATGTTATATTTCCATACCTCACACGCACACACACACGCACACGCACACGCACACACACACTGTAGAAAATATTGGAACACCAGTACCGTCAGTATCGTTGCACACAGTACTGTAAAATATCGTGCCACACTGCGCCATACAGTACAGTATCGCGTTATCCAGTATTGTTGAACACGAAGACATACCGTACGAAGGGATATCGTGCAACGCAGTATTGTAGTAGGTCTACTTCGTGTGGACTGGCAGTTGTGGAGTTTTGCACCGTGCAGCACCGTACAGCACCATACAGCACTGTGCTGCACCGTGACGTATCGCGTTATCCAACTATAATCGACCTAGCGAGTATATATTAATGTTTCCCTCTCAGATGGCTTGAACCTCGAGCGCCAAACTTTCAGGGATTAATCAACGACCCCTAGTGTAGACGTAATACCTATATCTTTTCAAAATAAATGGTTCGTTCACCATTCCTTGACGGTTCAGAATTTAAAACGTAATGTGCACGTAATACGTAAAACGTAATGAGCGCGTAATACCACGTACCATAACAATCGCAGGAACCACGCGCGCGCGGCAAAAACTTCAGGAAAACAGCTCCTGCGACATAGACTTGGTATCATAGATGCAGACACAGTTCTTCCCAGGCACCAGTTAGGTGACGGGCATTGTTGCTAGTGTACGTAGCTACGTATTTGTGCTGTCGGACGGGTTGTGGACGTGGTGTGGAAAAGAACATCCAGCTGTGAACTTAGAGGGTCGAGGTCAACATTGACAATGTTTCATTTATTCTGTATATATAAAACATTTTGTTTACGAAATAACCAGATCAGAGAGGAGACATTCACCCCTGAATACATCTCAGACGTCATTAGACATAGAAGACTCTGATGGTTTGGACATGTCTGCCGTATGCAAAACGAAAAACCTAATGAAATTGCTTCCAAGGAAAACTTTGAAGGACATAGAAAACGAGGAAGGCCACGGAACAGGTGCAGTGACCATGTTAGACAGGATACTGGACTCCCGCTTTTAACAGCAGAACGGTGTGCTCTAGACAAGACGAAATGGAGGGGTGTGACATCCAGGGGTCAAATTGGCCTAGGCGTTTAAGTCTAATATATAATACCGCGGGAATAAATTGTCGGGTGTAAAACTAATGAATGATTAAGTCTGGCCCTATTTTGTTCACCCTTCCCGAGATCCTAGACACGTCGTCGACATGTGTGTTTGTCGTACACATCTTATGCGATATACGTGACCAGAAATACAACTACTGCCTTCAGGCGCAGCATCAACCGTGTGGTTTACCGCCGATCACACAAATTTACAACTTGTTTTACCGTTGCATCAATTTTACTAACATAGTATTGAAAACATGTTTCTATTGGAGACATACACTGTAGAATGTTCCTGTCTGAGATATATACTACTCTGCTTCTATCTGAAACAGATACACTACAATGCTCCTATCTGAAACAGATACACTACAATGCTCCTATCTGAGACGTATAATATTTAAATGTTCCTATCCGAGTCACACACTACAATGTTCCTATCTGGGACATACAATTTTTCTGTCCGAGACAGACACAACAACAAAACAGACACTACCATATTCCTAGACAGACACAACAACGTTCCAATCCGAGATATATTCTACAATGTTCCTATCCGACACATATACTAAATGTTCCTATGTAATACATACACTACAAGTGTTCGTGCCTTTGACATACAATACGTTGATCCTATCCAGCCATATTACAATATTCTTAGTCTATATGAGACAGATACTGCAATTGTCCCATCCGAAACAGACACTACAATGTTCCTATAGGAGACTTGACACTATAATGTGCAGTTTGTATGCAAATCAATCGGAACCGGACGGCGTGAAAAATGCCCTTAGTGGCGAACCCCGCGGCTTGTGACAATGGCTGCCTTGTGTCTGTCTCGTCTGCCACGGGCGCCGCACCATGCAACGTTGGCCACGCGTGTCACCGCGCCACTCTACCTCCGGCGAATGACGATCCGTCTCCAGACAGCAACAGCCACTCCCCGTCGTAGGCGTTGCCACGCGGCGCTTAAGTGACGTAACTTTCGCTCTCTTTACCTACAGTTCCAGCCAAGAGGCTGAGTGCTTTATGGCGCAATGCGGGCCAAGTAGAAGTCAACAACAGCATTTTGGACAGACGCAAAGATGGGTCAACCGACTCAACGTGTGCGCAGACACAACAAATTATCGATGAGGGGACAAAGGAATGCAGACATGGTGACCACGGTGTTAATTACTGGGTCACGCAATACGAACGGGGAAGACCCGGTACGGGGAGGAGAGGAAAGGAGAGGGAATGAGAGGGAAGGAGAGGGGAGGAGAGGAGGAGGGAGGAGAGGGGAGCGGAAGGTCAATATTTCGGTGATACTTGAGAAACAACCCGTGTATACGATATAGTGCGGCTGCGTGGGCTGCAAACAGGCTGACTACTCTTCTGTTCGTTTTTTGACTAGGCGACATTAAATTTTACGTAGGCGGCCATCACAACCTATCTTATGCGAGATGACTAATTTAACTGCAAAATGTCTTTAAACTGCTTCAGCACACGAGATGTCAATTAACTGACCTCGCTTGGAAAATTCGTGAAAACTGCATACCTCATGTTTCAGAAAACATCCAACCAAACCTGATAGGCCTCAGTGACGGATTTTGAAATACTGGTTCGTTCTGTAAAATAGCCACTGTGCGAATATCCGAGCGACCAGGATATATTTACTGTAACCACGTGAAAGATATAATGAAATACTATATTTGACCTTCACTGCACCAATTTGTCCCATGCCAAAGTGCTCGTTATTTCCTTGGGGACTCGTTCCTAGTTGTACAGCGAGATTGAACTCTTGTGGATTTGTTTCAACTAATATGACGTGATTATTGATACGGACGAAACTCGACTATGCAAAACAACCCGACTGCGTCTACTGGGTCCTGTGTTGGACCAGTAGTTGACAACCAGACAGCGTCTACTGGGTCCTGTGTTGGACCAGTAGTTGACAACCAGACAGCGTCTACTGGGTCCTGTGTTGGACCAGTAGTTGACAACTAGACAGCGTCTACTGGGTCCTGTGTTGGACCAGTAGTTATCAACCAGACTGTGTCTACTGGGTCTTGTCTTGGACCAGTAGCTGTCAACCAGACAGCGTCTACTGGGTCCTATCTTGGACCAGTAGTTGTCAACCAGACTGTGTCTACTGGGTCCTGTCTTGGATCAGTAGTTGTCAACCAGATTGTTTCTACTGGGTCCTGTCTTGGACCAGTAGCTGTCAACCAGACTGTGTCTACTGGCTCCTGTCGTGGACCAGTAGTTATCAACCAGACTGTGTCTACTGGGTCCTGTATTGGACCAGTAGTTGTCAACCAGACAGCGTCTACTGGGTCCTGTGTTGGACCAGTAGTTGTCAACCAGACTGCGTCTACTGGCTCCTGTCTTGGACCAGTAGTTGTCAACCAGACTGTGTCTACTGGCTCCTGTCTTGGACCAGTAGTTGTCAACCAGACAGCGTCTACTGGCTCCTGTCTTGGACCAGTATTTGACAACCAGACAGCGTGTACCGACTCCCGAGTCCTGTGTTGGACCAGTAGTTGTCAATCAGACTGTGTCTACTTGGTTCTGTGTTGGACCAGTAGCTGTCAACCAGACTGTGTCTACTGGGTCCTGTCTTAGACCAGTAGCTGTCAACCAGACAGGGTCTAATGGGTCCTGTGTTGGACCAATAGTTGTCAACCAGACAGCGTGTACCGACTCCCGAGTCCTGTCTTAGACCAGTAGCTGTCAACCAGACAGGGTCTACTGGGTCCTGTCTTGGATCAGTAGTTGTCAACCACACAGTGCTTTGGACGAATGCCACAGCGTAGTTGGCCCGACAAAGTTCAGCCCGGAACGGTCACCGTTAATCCGTCATCGAAGTGTTTACATTTACTCAGTTGGTGTATTCGTGCCTATCGCCTGATGAATCCGGTAATCACTAGACCGCAATATACACACATACACGACTTGCCAATTCCATTGTCCGGTCTGCTAAATCGGGATGGGAAGGTCAACATTTCGGTGATACTTGAGAAACAACCCGTGTATACGATATGGTGCGGCTGCGTGGGCTGCAAACAGGCTGACTACTCTTCTGTTCGTTTTTTGACTAGGCGACATTACATTTTACGTAGGCGGCCATCACAACCTATCTTATGCGAGATGACTAATTTAACTGCAAAATGTCTTTAAACTGCTTCAGCACACGAGATGTCAATTAACTGACCTCGCTTGGAAAATTCGTGAAAACTGCATACCTCATGTTTCAGAAAACATCCAACCAAACCTGATAGGCCTCAGTGACGGATTTTGAAATACTGGTTCGTTCTGTAAAATAGCCACTGTGCGCATACCCGAGCGACCAGGATATATTTACTGTAACCACGTGAAAGATATAATGAAATACTATATTTTACCTTCACTGCAACAATTTGTCCCATGCCAAAGTGCTCGTTATTTCCTTGGGGACTCGTTCCTGGTTGTACAGCGAGATTGAGCTCTTGTGGATTTGTTTCAACTAATATGACGTGACTATTGATACGGACGAAACTCGACTATGCAAAACAACCCGACTGCGTCTACTGGGTCCTGTGTTGGACCAGTAGTTGACAACCAGACAGCGTCTACTGGGTCCTGTGTTGGACCAGTAGTTGACAACCAGACAGCGTCTACTGGGACCTGTGTTGGACCAGTAGTTGTCAACCAGACTGTGTCTACTGGGTCTTGTCTTGGACCAGTAGCTGTCAACCAGACAGCGTCTACTGGGTCCTATCTTGGACCAGTAGTTGTCAACCAGACTGTGTCTACTGGGTCCTGTCTTGGATCAGTAGTTGTCAACCAGATTGTTTCTACTGGATCCTGTCTTGGACCAGTAGCTGTCAACCAGACTGTGTCTACTGGCTCCTGCCGTGGACCAGTAGTTGTCAACCAGACTGTGTCTACTGGGTCCTGTATTGGACCAGTAGTTGTCAACCAGACAGCGTCTACTGGGTCCTGTGTTGGACCAGTAGTTGTCAACCAGACTGCGTCTACTGGCTCCTGTCTTGGACCAGTAGTTGTCAACCAGACTGTGTCTACTGGCTCCTGTCTTGGACCAGTAGTTGTCAACCAGACAGCGTCTACTGGCTCCTGTCTTGGACCAGTATTTGACAACCAGACAGCGTGTACCGACTCCCGAGTCCTGTGTTGGACCAGTAGTTGTCAATCAGACTGTGTCTAGTTGGTTCTGTGTTGGACCAGTAGCTGTCAACCAGACTGTGTCTATTGGGTCCTGTCTTAGACCAGTAGCTGTCAACCAGACAGGGTCTACTGGGTCCTGTGTTGGACCAATAGTTGTCAACCAGACAGCGTGTACCGACTCCCGAGTCCTGTGTTGGACCAGTAGTTGTCAACTAGACTGTGTCTACTGGGTCCTGTCTTGGATCAGTAGTTGTCAACCACACAGTGCTTTGGACGAATGCCACAGCGTAGTTGGCCCGACAAAGTTCAGCCCGGAACGGTCACCGTTAATCCGTCATCGAAGTGTTTACATTTACTCAGTTGGTGTATTCGTGCCTATCGCTCGATGAATCCGGTAATCACTAGACCGCAATATACACACATACACGACTTGCCAATTCCATTGTCCGGTCTGCTAAATCGGGGCGTTAATTCACGATCATGTGCAATTGTCAATGGATTTGCTACAATAATGATTTGGATTTGCGACAAAGAAACGATAATCTGCGGTGATCCGCAGCGAGGCTTGTCTCATTCATTGTACACGGGCAGCTAACTTTGTATCAGTGATTTTCTGGCAACGTTCCCATGGCGCACTGCGGCTGACCAGGAGACCACGTCACTAACACAATGAGCTCATAAGGACACCCGTCATTAAACAGAATCCGATTTAAAATTTACGAACTTTTTTCCAAAATGCATAAAACCAATGTCGTATGACAGAGGACACTATTTCCGTGATAGGGCTTACACCAGTGAAAGTGACCTGCTGACACCTCAAAAACACCGAAAAAGGCACAGGAAATAAAGTGACAGGAAAATGGCACAACTTCAAATGTACATATTATGATGTTATTTGTAATTTAAACAAAAATAATTGAAATAGTTGTGGAGTGTAGTGGCGCTGTAGTTAAAGCGTCGGCGTTTCGAACATGAAGCAAGTTCGTGCACTCTTGGTTGCTTCAGTTCATTCAGCTGTATGAATGAGTACCTGGCTTCAGAGAGTGGTGGAGATTTGTGTAGTAATAGCCTTCGCGAATTAATTGCAGCGTGGCTGTATGATTCCCCATAGAAGCCGAGTTGGTGTTTGATTGAACAGGTTTGCCGAAGAGTAAAATGTAAAGCGCTTGCTTTCAATTATCAGTAAAATATGCAAACAAATGTGATAGAATTTCTCCGGAATATAATTTTATTAATAAAAACATTATTACATTAAATTAGTTGTGAAAATATGCAAGACGTTACATATAGTATAGTGTTCAAATAAAATGTTATTATGATTTGATTTTCTGTGACTTTTTCCTAGTCATAAATGTGACTTCATTTCCGTGACTTTGTTCCTGTGACTATATATCCGCCAATCGCATGTTTACGTGTCACACTGGTATACATGTATGGTGACATTGCCGCTGGCAACAAGGGCCTGTGGGTAAGAAACAACCTCTCCGTTTCGTGTTTCAGTACCGATAGTTCTTCGTGTGTTCGTTGAAGGTAATATGTGTGACAGTAGGCCCTACAGTGTATACCGTACCACCTGGATACACGTAGCATGTCACCATGCCCAGACACTGCTGATTAAAGACATCGTTCGGTGGCACTTGCGACAACGTAAGAAACGAACGCAAGAAACACTCACTACTTAGTGCTACTGCATGTTGGCATCAACGTTTTACCAAATGAAACAGTCTATATTACCACCTGGATATAAACAATACGATTAATCGGTTATCCAATTGAACCTAAATAATGACAAGAAACATAAGCAGCACTATAAACCAATTGCCATGTTAACTATGTTGATTGACGTTGATCTAAACAGCGTGTTGAACTAAACACTTGAAGACTACATAAGCAACACGATTGATCAATCGTCGTGTTGAACAAGCAAACATCGCGACAGCGACAAAACAACAAGACCTATAAATCGTTCAATTTAGCACTTAAACTTGAACATTACATACACGATTGATCAAAAGTCAAGGTGAATTTCGTTCCTACATCCGCGTGACGTCAGTCGCAGAGCGCGACGCATTAGAGCGTGGAATGTCGCTTGTCTAACCAAGGCCCCCGAGCTTATCATTATTTTGTTTATTCAACCTGACAAGTGCTATCCTACCTCCCCCACGAGAGTGGATGTCGCCCGGACAGCGGTCCCGGGATATCTGTAGCACGCGCCAAAGAGCGTGTCTACGCGCACTTAGTGCCACAAACGGGTGTTGCCAATTAAACCTGCCTTCTCATTACCTTCTGATTACCCGCGCCCTGCCGATACGACACGCGTAATCACCACACAACTGTCACGTGGTGTGTCTCGCAATTTCGGAAAACCGAATTAAATATCAGTTTTCTCAATAACAAAATTCCATTAAAAGCGGGGTAATTATGAATTGATTGTGTAATTTGACGAGGGCCATGATCGCCAACGCCTGTGACAGACACGGCACATAGAAGAATATGATGTAACAAAACGAACTGCCTTTGTCTAGACTACAGTGGGCTCCTTGGAAACGTACAGCACAAACATGTTGTCGTAACACCCATCTAGGTAAATACCGACAAACAAGCCTACACAAATATTATTTTATTCCTAGCAGGTTTGGTAAAGAGAAATATATTTCAGGCAGAGTTGGGTCGAATATTTGTAGAATTAAAAGAAAAGTTTTAGAACAAAAAATAACAAACCAACTCAGCAGACCTAGTAACCACCCGTGGATGGCCAAGTCTCGAACGACGGCGCATTATCAAATGAGCCACGACATTAAAAAATATAAATAAATACAAATATTATCAACATCAGCCCCCCGCGAGGCTTTCTAATCAAGAAACCGTGGCCACTACGTAGCGCCTAAGTGCCGTATCAGTGCAGCTGTCTTCTCCTTCTACCCCAGAACAATTCGAATATAGAACATGATCTTATCACAAATAATTTAAATAGAAAGTCCCATTGCATTTCAAACAGCCATCATAAACCTTCCATTCACCACACCCAATCACCTTAATAACTGCCTTCAAAATAAATAATTAGTAATTTAAGCTACCCACAGCGCAAGCGCAGAAACACCACAAAACTCCTGCGTTAGTGCAAGATTGGGTTGTTTGGAGTACCCGACCTAAGACCTAGGAGTAAATACTGTTCATGTTGTGCATACACTTAAAAAACTATTAAAACGTGTAGTTTAACTGAGAATGCAACTTCAAACAATGAACAACTATAATGAATTTGCTATTAACCTACTACTAGATTGTCACGTTCATATGAACAATAAGGTACGGTACAGTATAGTACATTATAACGTACCATACGATACAGTACCGTATTGTACCGTAAATAGTGTGCATGCAATAAGACTATCGTACGCAGGGTGTACCTTTCGCATATACAGTGACACAGCAAAGTGTCAACTAATGATTGCCAGTAGCCAATGGCACGCACCGGACTCGCCTTGTTGTAATTAGTTCCACTCCTAATTAAATAGGGCTGTTTACCATATTGACGCAAGCAACGAATTGATGACAAGTGGTCAATTGAGTAAAGACTTAAAATGACCACTGTGACTGGTCACCGCTGGCATCTGGCCTTCCGTCGCGCCATTGTGTCAAGTGGACAACTCCAGTTGTCGCCAATGTCCACTTCTCACCTTGGCCAGTCGGTTGCCCAGCAAGAGACGAGCAGATGGCCTTCTGCGGACACAATGGACGCGTCACCGTCGTACGGTTGTGTAATTAAATTCAGTTGCAATTAAGAGTTAGACGCTAGTTGAGATTTATTGCCGTCTCATTGTGTTTAATTCCTTGAATTGAGGCTTAATTCTCACGGGCCAGTCGTCATCGTTAATGACAATTCTGGATCTGGTCCGTTATTAATAATTATAAAGTAGACATTGTTTAATGTTGCTATACTAATGGACGCGCCATGCTTCCATTGATAGTTGTAGAATAGAACATACTTTTTTGGTATTACTGCAATAAAACAGTTATTCACCAAAATAATCGTTGGATATCAGATAGCAACATTTTTAGTAATTTCATATTATTAGCATACCGCATCCGAGCCAATGACAAAACAACGACACTTGGACAACCTTCGCAGCCATTTTATCGTAGACGCAAGGCGTATATTGTTGTTTATTGAAAGATTACCATAGTTCTCTATTCCTGTGAGGTTTGCCTAATCTGACTAAAAAAACTTGTGCACGTTGGCGAAACTAATCTTAATTGTGACATAAATCTGTCAGTTGTATTTCCTTCAATTGCACCATTGGCTAAGCCACGATGACACGCACGCAGATAACTGAAACTTTTGGAACCACAGTCAGGTGGTTTCGATATACGCATTTGTACCAACACGTTGCGAATCAAGGACGGCAGAAACAAAACATGTCGGGTAGTGATAAAGGGCGCAGGATATGGTCGTTTTGGTTCTTGAAGGCAGCACGTGAACAGTCGATAGTTTGCAACCAACGCAGTTGGAATCGCCCGTTGCCTTTGCATGGATGATCCATCGACCTAACCATCTGTACTAATGTTAGTTCGGATACGATTGTCAACGTCATTAGTATGTTTATACGCCGTGTACCCGCCATTACGTGTCCCCGTCGACAAGTCTGCGGACAGTATCCCTTTCACCGAACAGCTTATACGTTGTTTACTGAACTTTATTACATAATTTTGATTTCCAAGACGTCCTACCGTCTTCTGTGCAGACCTACTTTAGAACATTGGCCAATATATAGCTTGCAGTTACACTGTACTTGTTTAATTATTTGTGTTCGCTACATTATATAAAATAGAAATGTAGCTGCCGCGAATAGGGTGAAAACCTGCTTTTCTCACGGACCCTGCACTATGCAAATACACGTCAAGCTAATAATGCATAATGCTGATATTACTGGGCCGCATCGTTGATGTTACTGAATCGGTGTCAAAGGATTCTGGTCACTAGGTCAAGAGTAACTGACGTCATTGGTGGAACTAGTTCGGCTGAAGGGTCATTGGTATTACTAGGTCGGGTCGAGTATCACTGATATTTTATAATAACCAATGCGGACAAAAACAGTACGTATCGTAGCATCTTTATTTTCGCATTACGAATTGTCGTGAACACGGCACACAATGAATGACATTTGCGGACGAGCACGTGAACTGCATTTCAACTGTTCTACTTGTGTATAATATATCGTACAGCGAGGTGAAAATGTACAGCCACCACGTGACTTGTGAGTGAGTGCTTGAGTGAGTGAACGAGTTGCAATGATATCAATACGAGTGGTCATGGTTACTAATTATTGCACGCACACGGTCACACAGCACTACAATATCACACGATACGTACACTTGTATCGTGTTATCTGATGTAACAGTGTATCGTCAATGCGAAGCGTGGCTTAGCCACTTCACATCACTGAACATCGAATCAACAGAAAGTGCCATCAACTCCGTAGGCGAGATGCCCACCTCGACGGAATTGCATCCCGTCTAACTGACAACCTGTACAACGCTAGGCAATCGCCACGGGTAAATAACAACAGGGTATATTATATATGACAACTGACAAGTTCCACACCGTCCAGTCTACAATAACTTAGATGGCAATCACGCCGCATACTTGGTGCGTGTTGGCCCAGTACAGTGTGCTGACGTCACTGCGTGTATACACTTCGGTGGAAAAAGTGGTCTCCTTATTAGATAAGACACTATCAGTACATCACACACAAAGCCCAGCAGTTGTGCCTCTAACCGCACAAGCTTCACAGAGCGGCCAAATTGTCCTACACTCCAGCCTACTTCTAATTTCAAAAGCGCTTTGTTTCTTTGTCTAGAATTAGTAGACTCTTACTTAGAACAGATTGTACGAAAAGCGAGTGTGAACACGTTGACGTCAACAACGCCAAGTGAGTCTGTTGAAATTAATAGACAATAGTTCGTACAGAATAACGCGAATAAAAGTAATAAATTATATCGAGGATTGGTAATACAAACTAGGCACGTAGCAGGACTTTTAACATTTCTTTACTACACTTAAATAGTATTTAGGCTAAACCTGCACCTGTCCGAGAAACTACCCACGACCATTGTACTGTTTCGCCAACACGACTTTTCTGCAGCGTCCGCGCCTGTACAACATTAATTCAGGTCTTGTGCGACCGTATAAAATATCATTAATAAATACACAACCGATCATCAATAACTATATATAACTACATATACACAACACAACTACGCACAGTCAACAAATAAAGGCACCTAATAGCATTACCCCACAGCTAGAATTGGTGATTAGTCCAATTACGTCATCACACAAACCTTCACCACAAACGCCACACTATATACAAGACAACACCACTTCATATAAAGGCGCCACATTATACACACAACGGCACCACTTCAGAAAGTAGCTGTGTTGCAGCAATACTGAACGACCTCCAGACGGCGCTGTGAACGACGTGTGCCTGGTGAGATCACGTGACAGGCGGCAATATGGTGGCCTCTCAATAGTCCGGTACAATTCGTACTCGAATAAATGCACAGAAGAAATGCACCGTCTGACGTCGCCGAGGGGAGAATGTTCCACGCCTGTGACGGCGTCGAATCTCCTTACAAATGCTAGATATGAGAGCGATGTATGCGTGTGTATTTACAGCGTTCAGTCAGTGGCTACATAATGCCACGTGCCGGCTGTAGCAACATATTTGTCAACACATTTGTTTGTTAGACACGTTAGTGTTGGTCGCCTTGCGAAAATATTTGTTCAACCCGGATGGCTCTCACACAGCGTTGCAGAGGTGCTGCTGAGAATACAAATATATGGGTCGTTTCATGAAGTGGTCATTTCGAAAAATTGACAACTGTTTGTTTCAGGGAAACGGTATCAAGTGCCTTTTTGCATTGCACCATAAATTACGATCACCTGACACCGTTCTGTTACTAAGATGGCAAAGTCAATATTTTCATAATGTCTTGTCGCTGAGACGACCCCGTTTGCAAGGGCGTTGCTCTTCATCCAACGCCCGCAACCATACGGCGAATAACATCAGCGTTACCGTGGCAACCGAGTTTCGCGGAATGAAACGTGTATATGTTTGGGTAGGCGCCCGTGTGGTGAAAAGAACGCATGTGGCTTGGTGTCGCGGCCGTTGGCAGTGTAGATTCAATGTATGTGGGTCGATCCAGACAAGGTCTTCTGTAGATCTGATCGGAAAAGACCTTCGCGGTACACCGCAACCGCCTTTAGTCCGTTTCGTCAGGAGCAGACCGCTTGAATGCCGGAAATTGCACTTTGCCCTACATCCTACAACAAAGAAAGATTGCAATTCGTTAACACCACAGCTTAGAAAGTGCAAACACACCAACATATACGCACACATATACGTTGGAACGCACACATAATGCTTCTTGACGCGATATATAACAGGACAGGATATCATCACAGAAAGAAATTATCCACGCCATTGTTATGCGAAATGAGAACAGACTGAACAATGAGATATGCGCGGACAGCACTGCGAATCCGAGACACGCAGAACCACTGAAATAGGAGCTCAGTCACCAATCATTAACCAGTTCTTTGTGTTTCAGCGACCGGCTGGCCCCCAGGAATGCGCGCCTTTGACCGCGGCGCGTGTCAGACAGCGTCAGGCTTCCTGGATGAGTCGACGCCATCCAGGAAATGCCTCACAGCTGTTCCACGCCACGGGCAGGTGCGAGGGACTGGGACATTAATCAGCCGAGGCCGATCCGGCCCAAGTCGCTGGTTGTCGTCGCCTAGCAACCAAATCTCGACTACTGCTTACGCCGCCTCACCGTTTCTACAGGGCCGCCCGGGGTTGTATTCCGTACCCTGCATGACTGCGGGAGACTGCGACCAGACACCGACTTGTTGGCAAAACACACCCGTCTTGCGGTGTTTACCAGGAACGTGCTGACCTGACCCGCTCCGGCGTCGACGGTGAAATAACGACTCCAATGGCAGTTGGTCGTTTAATAAGACTTAGAGCCGTCTTTGTTATGAAGTGCTCTAATGGCGTGATATAGTTGGGTTGCAACTGCAGACAATCTTAATAAAACATACTTTTAAATAACGACACAGTTCGTGTTGCAACCGTGTCGACGGGCTAAGAAAGTTTAACATCCAGCGATGCCCAACGATTCTATCCGTCATGCCTAGCAGTGCATACAAGCGATACATTTCAAAGTTCGGTGAAAATGAATAATAAATCCATGAAAATCAAATCTGTTCGACAGCCGTCCTTTATACTGCCACCATGGCATTACAACAAATGTCTCAAATCCACGTATGAATATTGCTACGAGTGGTGATTCGTCTTAACCCACGAAGTTTCCCACGCTCCAGACAAGCCCCAGTGTCTGGGTGCCCAGGTTCCGTGACATTGGACACATTGATCTACGACATCATACTGCACTACGCTGTCACGACACGCTAATGTCCAGTCCATAATGTCCTTCTATTGCGCTAATGGATTGACGCAATTTGCCTGCCACTCAGTCGAACAAAGCTGGTCATAGTCTTCAAACTTCGCCACGTCTATTTTGGAAAACAACGAATACATGTATCCGCGCGGTGAATTCAACTTGGCGGGAAGCTAATTCACTGCCACATGATACGACGTGATTTCTTAACATAAAGCAAGTGTTTGTAGCCAGAAACGCCAGTCTAAACAACGCCAGCACGTAGTCTAAACGTACGACTTTGGCCTGCAGTGTTTCGTAGTAAACATAGCGGCGTAGCGTAGCGGAAGACGAACCACGCGTCTTATTAAACTTAAAGTATGTCATGCACACACAAAAATCGTCACACAAACTGCTCATGTACACAATACCAGTGTCATCGGGCGAGTGTTGTCAAACACACCGTGGTATTTGGCAACATGTCGCGTTGACGTGACAGCCGGTACCGTACAAGAGCCAGCTGTGCGGACGCCGTGGCACGGACCGCGGTGACACGCAGCCACACTGTAGGCCGTTGTCGGCCGGTCGGGTCGCCCATAAGGCAGGTCGCCCATAAGGCAGACAGAGATGACACACAAGAGCCATGACAAAATGTATATTGTGACAAATCGCTCTATCGCCGTTAAAAACGCGATGTGACAAACGCACGAAAACATCAACAGTGGCCGTACGTCAACAATAACGCTCCGATGCCCGTTTTATTAACATTCTTGTGAGCTCATCAGCTCAATTTCGCTCTTTAACAGTTATCTTGTATACTGAAAACTTTCAACACGCCGCCGGGACACGTTTGCTTGTGCTTACAGGAAGACTGCCTTCGGTGATATGACGACGGTTTTTAAATTTGTAAAACGTTCCTGGAATTTAATAATGGATTCTGCTTAGTAAGGGATTTTTTATGGGCTCATTGTTATTTATAATAAAAATAAAGGTCCCCTGGACATCCGTGTTGGCCATGACTGGACACACGCCCACAACATCGGTATTTGGCTCGATGTAAGTGCGTCCGGGTACATACACGCATGCGAGGTCCACCGGATGGCCACAGCTGTGTCCGAGGCACATCAAAAGGCACCACATGTGACAAGCCCCAAACGAGCCGCCCCCCACTAATTCATATGGCTGCCGCTGGACGCTGGTAGACGTTCATCAAGGCGACAGCTGTACTCGTTATTTAATTACGGCGTCCAGCGTCCAACGAGCACAAACCGCCATTACGCAGCCACCGTCAAAACACGGCCGACCTCGCTTCATTGAACTCCGCGTACGCAATTAGAAAGCAAAATATGTCGGCGGCTTCACTGGCGCATCAAAGACGCCGCCCCGCCTGATCTAGGCGCAAACAACTTTCTAATTAGTCCGACAGCCGTGGCTTGACTATTTGTTAATGACGTAAGTACGATACTTCCAACAAACCCGTTACAACGAACACGCAGCTAGCGTCCGCGACCGTGCAGTAAAGGTTGTAAAACTATTCACGCAGAATGTTCGGTATGTAAACAGGATTCTATGACGCGTTCACATCAAGGCGCTGCGGGCGTGGACCGTGGGAAGCTGAGAGGATTGGGAGTGATACAACGACAGCAAACGGGGAGTCGACGAGGGGAGGTATCCCGTGTGCAAAACAACCATAGAGGAAGGGAACAGGAAGGGGTAGAGAGACAGGAGGGGGGTAAATTGCGCAAAAGCATCGCAGATACATCTTAAATCTATAGTGAGTAACCGCTATTTTCCCGATTGGTCTATAATAATTCGGCTGCCAATGAAGGTCCTGGATGTTTGATGTCGTGGAACCCTCAGCCGGGGCCTAGGTGTATCAGTTGTAATGTGACACCAAAACAGGGTACACTGGACCAAAACATAACACAACACAACAAACTGTGTGGTGAGTTTCATAACACTCACAAGGGCCTGCTTATGTAGACCCTAGGTAGAGGACCAAGACTAGAGGACTCACTCGAACATACGCGGTATGTCCAGGGTGGACAGCGAGTGGAAATAACCTCCTCAACACAGCCAGGAGGGTAAACAACTCTCTCATAACGAAACGAACATACCACACTGTGTACACTTGAAACACTTATCTTACTTAAAATAAGTGCAATAACGTAGACAACTTGTGGCATGACAACATCCTCGCAAGCCAGGGGCGTCAAAACGTGCACTACCCCTGGCAGATCTCATACGCACTATATGGAAGATACCTGAATCAAACTCATAATTGACGCAAGTGACAATCTGTAACGGGATCACACCATAGTATTGTAATATGTAAATCACGTTGCTGGTTATGTCACGGATGATACTGAATGCATCATACTGTTCTTGATGCATTGTGGACAGGTGCTTTACAAGGTCATGTGAACACTGACTCATGTTATTCTGTTTACACAGTAATTGTTTACAAATACCAGTCATACAAGTGTGATTGTAGACTCACTCTAGGTAACATTCCTTGACCATTTTGAGTTGGGGGTTTACCTCTATCAAATCTAATACCTGCATGTTGTAAACATGACTACAGTTTTTGACGGATTGTTTTGCAAATAAACATGTCTTACCTGAACACTCTACAAAGTGTCTAGTCTCCTCTTTGCATTCGTCTGACACTTCTTTTTCTGTCGGAAGTAATCTGAAATTACAACGAATATCATTGTTAAAAATGCCATGTATCACAAACAAACGACCCTCACAAATCCAATACAATCCTGTGTTAGACAACAATAAAACAGATAAGTGATATACACTACATTGGCCTAGTGTAAACGTACACGTCATGGGCCCGTAGCTAGTGGGAACAGATGGTTATTCTTCATCCTACCTGTCAGTAGCTGGGCGGAGCAGAGGCCGTAATACAATATCTCACTATTCGGTCTTTCCTGAATCCTGAGTCACAATTTTTTTTAACACATTCATGTTAATTCGTGGAGGGGTATTCTGCAGCTTCGGGGTAGGCCCCTTTGACACTTAAAAATCCAAAATAACATGTGTCACATTTCAGCACGGAAAACAAATAGGTATGTCAGCTGGATCAACCCGCCTTCTCAAGATCCCAGATACACTGATGGTTATGACCTAAAATATGGCAGCCATCTCAAACAAATATCTGCTCACGGATTACTAATGCAACCACCTAACCATAATTTTAGACTATACATGGAACTAATTATTTTGTTAGCTGGAATTTGAAATTTATATGGAATTGTAATGTATGTTAAAGGAAGTTCACTAAAACGTTTGACAACAGTGACATCAACAATCATATCCCTACAAGAGGGTGTTCAGGAGAACTACGCCGTCGTTCCCGGACGTGTAATAAAGCCATGCTACTTAAGCAAAGCATGCTGATTGGTTCACGTGACCACGGACGACAGCCAGTGACACGTACTGCCCCAGGGATGCTGTCACGAGTGCGGTCACGCGTGACCAGTCACACGTGACGACATCAGCAAAAAAGGCCATGAACAGACGCTGTGCAGTACTTGACGCATCCTGAACGTTTTAGTTGGGTCTGGTCGTAATGAAATGTAATTATGTATTATCAACTTCGCTCTATCGATCGTGACAAAACAAAACCTTGATGGATTTATTTAAGGGCACGTATTCTAAATAATGTTCCCAATTGCACATCGTCAGCTCCGCTAATGAGTAACAGAAAACATAACCATACAACAGGAGATAACAGTTACTTTACTTTGGTCATAGCCAGATGCTAGGTAATGAGGATATCCTATTAGACTTAGACCAGGCTAGCTATCAACCCATGGCCGCCATATTGATACTGCGTCGATGTGACGCAAGCATTTTACAACTCAGGTCATTAATGTTATATGCTGCAAATGTTAGATGCAGTTGCACCAACATCGTCACAAGACAGGCAGCATTCTGCACCAGAGGCTACTATATCACAATTTAGGCCGGGGCAGATCGTGGTGAAACAGCGTAACTAGGTCAACGCCGACAAGGGGCGTTTGGAGAATATTTAACACAGTTCTCGCGTCGTATGACGTATTCCTTTCAGACCAGCGTTGTTTGTTAGTCTACAACTGCAGAGCGCATTCGAGAAGATACGCCGTGGTCACGTTGGCACTGGGGCACTAGTATAGCTCGTACAGACATTTAGACGCAACGCAAGGAAAGGCGAAACATACGCCACAGGACACCGTTTCAAACGACCTTCGCGCAACGCAAGCCGCAACTTCGCCACTTAAAACCAGGGCGCGTAAACAAGCTAACTGAACTCTGTACAGCCGTGATGAGCGGGATATCCAGGGGTGTTAAGCCTTAAGGGGTAGTGGTGGTGGCCTGGGGGTGACCTTTACCCCGCTCCAGGGTCGGCCGTATACCACCACCGACGTCGCCTGTCACTCAGTGTCAGTGCGTAGTACTACTAGTAGTACTGGCGTACGGCTGAGCGAGCACAGTCGAGCTCGGCTCATTTCAAACTGAGATAATTCAACGGTCGTCCCGTCCTCCTGCAATTAACCTATTTGCGCCTATTGAATTCGTCAGCTAGTGAGGCCATCGTGCGTACTACGAGTACTAGTCGCATTACAATCACAACATCGCTGTACAATAACAATACATAACTTCACAAACATTGTGAATATTTCTGATGTGAAACGACACCGTTTTAGGCGTGTACACAGTTGGCTTACCTGGTATATGACGCCGCGTCGAACTTGAACTTTTCCGTTGGGTTTTACACCTGTCTGACGACGTCTGTTTGTCCTGTGAACACTCTGGCTCGCTTTTAGCGACACACTTTGTATCTGTGTCCGTGGGGCAGCTTTCATCAGCTGTCGGTAGTGTTCCCGGCGTCATCCCTGACAGGGCGTAAGCTACTGGCACGTTCTCGTCGCCTGCCTCCACCCGTTTCCAGTCGTAGCGACCAAGCTGAGGCGTGTCCTTCGCGAAGTCGTAGTTCCACTTGTCCGCCTGCTGCTTGGACAGGACAGCCATGTTCTCATCCAGCACTCGCTTCAGTTCGACGTGGTCCACCTCACCGAACAGACGTCGACACACCTTCGACATGGCCGGCGAGCTGCCGGGCTGTCGCACAGCTAACGTCGTTCCGTTGACGTTCATCGCTGCTAGCACGTACTCCTAGCGCCAAACACAAGCACACGTTGACAAACAATACACCCTCCGAGTTCGACACGCAACTGATAAACAGCCCACTAGCCACTGCCTTCCGTTCCAACACGGCCAAAATGTGTCGATAAATGGTACGACCAACGAGCGGGCGGCTCAGGTGATTGACAGTGACACGACAAAGCCCATTGGCCACTAAGCGTTGTGGGCGTGACTTAACAAAGCTATGATTCCATATGTACGGAAACGCGTACGGAAACGCAAGCGGAATGGGGAATACCTCTGTAGTGACATCACTACTGGGAATTTCCTATCCGATTCGGAGCTAGGATTCCATATGTACGGTTACGGCATGCGGATGCGGCATGCGGCAAAACAATGAATATAGTGCCCGGTGGAAATTAACATAAGTAGTTCCAAATATGCATAGGCGGATGAGTTTTGTCGTGCGAATGCGGCTGCGGCAAATTGAATCGCTCCGTGTAGCAATTCGAATCGTATACGCACACGAATCGGATAGGAAATTCCCAGTAGTGACGTCACTACAAAGATATTCCCATTCCGCTTGTGTTTACGTACGCGTTTCCGTACATATGGAATCGTAGCTAAGTTCAACACTACAGAGTGAGTAATAAATTAGTAAATAAACTTGTACTATCAGGCCGTTGCCAGCACGTGAAAAGGAACAATGCAACAATTTTTAATTGTGACGTACACCCTGCGGCTTGCGGACCGCAGTGCTACAGTGCTACCCCCTGGCGGATTATAAGAGTCGACTACAGTCAGTACTGTATACGCAAATGTCATGCTCAGCTACAAACAAGGAAGTGAGTTAAAGCCATAGATGCAACGCAGTTTTACTGTAAGCGTTGGGAGAAAGTACCCAGGGTTAACAACTACAAGTACAACCACAGTAGTTCACAGAAAGAACCACAGAAGGCGGAAGTTTGGCTGACGTATTTCGCTTTCGTTTCTTATCACAACGATTTGTTAAGTGCGTGATCGGCTCTCTTTAAAATAAACTGTTGTCTTGCACCAACAATATACGTCATACATGTGACAGCTGTGGCATTAAAATAAAAACATCCATTAAACGAATGTCGATCATAAGTATATAAATATATAACAAATATTATCAGTTAAATATAATTATATTTATTACAGCGCTAACTATGGAGACTATCATCGTATTTAATTATCGTTCACGAATCGATTCAATTGATTCTTTTTAAAAATGTATCTTAATGTGAATGTGCGATTCGATTATGCATACACGTGTTTCCGTTTTGATGTTGTCGACTTTGCTTGCTCTAAAAACCATGTGACGGATAAGTCTAGTGGGTCGACGTCTGCCCAACAATTGATTTTGGCACATTACCAGATGTAATGGCCAAAGTCAATTCTTAGGAAGATTTAAATAAATGCGTGCACGCACTTTTTTTTAGTAAATCCAGTGACACAGACACTTGCTACACGTGATGTGACAATTTTGTGCAATCATGTCAACATGACTGTCATATTGTTAGCATCTTCAAAACAACTGCCACACTGTCCACATCGTCAGCACGACTGTCACCATCGTCAGCAGGACCGTCCCCATTGCCAGCATGACTGTCCCCATCGTCAGAACGACTGTCGTGCTGTCAGCACGGCGACTGTCGTGTTGTCGACAAGACTGTTGCAGTGTCAGCGATATTGTTGTAGTGTCAGCATGAATGTCACCGTCTTCAGACTACGTAAAAGTCGTACGTCTACTGTCAGCACGACTGTCGTATTGTCAGCATCTTAAGATTACACGACAGTCATACTGTCAGCACGAGTGTCAGCACGATCGCCTCACATTGACTGCCGTGCTGACATTGTCGTACGGTCAATGAGTCAACGTGACCGTCTTGTGACCAATGCGACCGTGACGTCAGCACGGCTATCCCACCTTGCTTTGTCTCACAGCTGGTCGGTCGCGCGCATTCGTATACTACAAGAATCAGTACTTGCATATGTTTCTTTTGGTGCTCAGCTGAGTCAGTTTACATCACAAATTGTCGCCCCCTGAAAATATCTCTTCCAGAAGTACTCCCCAAGACTGCCGATACGTTACACCCAGCCAAGCCGTCCGTAAACAGATAAACACTTTCTATACTCACAGGCATAATGTCTACCGACGAACGTCGCTTGAAACAGTGTCCCTTCTCTTTCCCTGGTGTGACAAACAAAAAAGTTTGTCCACGTCGCTCAACGCTTTGCCCTGATACCCGTGGACGGCTGGAGTTGCCGCCTGCGTTCGATGCTTGTCGAGTCGAACCGCGCTCTGAGTACGTAGCTCGAGCGAGTTCTTTCTTACGTTTAAGTGTGCCGCGGCAACAAGCCCCGACATGTCGTCGACCGCAAACCACTGCGCGAGACAACGCGGTCCGCCCACGCCGCGCAGTGCCTGGTCGCACTCGCCCGGACTTGTCCCGTCTCTCACTGAACGTGTTCCGTGCGCGTTGCTCTCTTTATCACCGGCGTACGACATTTGTGTACAACATTCGTGTACATCACGATTCGACATTCTGTGTTTTCACAAACACGACTCCCCGTCAACTCACTATTTGCGCAATCAGGCGTAATTTTGTAGTATCCTAGTATGTGATCAGGTGTAATTTGTATTACGTAACCAGGTGTAATTATCTTCTTATTGTCTATGAGTCTATGCCATATAATTATGTCTTTATATGTATTATTTACGGAGTTGTTTATGCCAACGTGTATTGGGAGATCGTATCGGTCAGCTTTAAGAACTACGCCTACAAAGTGCGGGACTTAGCGCGGATTTGTTGTGGTATTTAGGTGATTCATAGAAATCGTTGACAACACTTACACTACGTAAATGATACCTACTTCTACAAGTATAACTGTATAGCAGTCATCATGACGGGTAGGCCTAAGTGTGAAGAGTGTGGCCAGTTGGTATTATTATATCATCGACATATCAAACATAACAAGCATCCGTGAAACTAACCTCTTAAGTATAGGCTTCGTCGAAAGATAAACCAACATACACGCAGACTTGCAAGCTCGCGCTCAAACTCGGAAGCACACGCACACATGGACGTAGGCCCCTATGCACTGACACACGCACCGCGCTAACGCACCACGCGCACACGCACACACACACACACATAAGTACGCACACTCGCACACACACCGACGGTACGCACACCGTGCACACACGCACGCACACGCACGCACGCGCACACACACACACACACGCAGGCACACACGTACGCATGCAGGCACACACGTACGCATGCACATACGCACGCACACATACACGCACACGCGCACGCACGTATGCACGCACACACGAACACACACACGCACGCGCAAACGCACGCACGCACACACACACTCACACACTCACAAACATTGCACTCGTGTATTAAGCGTAACTCGATCATCTGACATCAGCTTCAGAATGACCGAGCTGCATGACGTCATCCACCGAGTGGTTGCTCGCCCCACTGATCTCTATTAATAAATTGTATAAATAGAGCTCAGTGGCTCGATATCGCCGCGTTATGCGAGTTGTCCTGTGTACACCGGATCTAGTGTGCCCCGGGGGCATATATGTAGGGTACGTAGCGCGTCTAATCACCCCTGTGGCATCTAGAACATGTAGCGCACCTTATCACCCTGCGGGCATATAGCGCGCCCCATCATCCCACGCTGGGGGCATATCGCGCGCCTTATTACCCCCTGGACGGATAATAATAGTAACAACAATAGTAATAACAATAATAGCAACAACAACAATAACAACAACAATAATAATAATAACAATAATAACAACACTAATAATAACAATAATTACAATAACAATAACACCAACAATAACTACAATAATAATAATAATAAATATAATAATAATAATAATAATAATAACAACAACAACTACAATATAATAATTATAATAATAACAACAATAACAACAATAATAAAAAAAACAATAATATTAACAATAACAACAATAATAACAACACTAATAACAACAACAATAATAACAACAATAACAATAACAATACTAACAATAACAACAATAACAACAATAACAACAATAATAATAATAATAACAACAACAGCAGCAACAATAATAATAACAATACTACTAATAACAACAACAACAACAAAAATTATAATAACAATAATAATAATAACAACAACAATAATAATAACAATAATATACTAACAATACACTTCCATCCACAGCGCTTATATCCTCAGGACTCTGAGCTCAGAGAGGCAATATACAAGAATCATTAGGTCAAATCATGAAGGAACACGTATTGCAGCTGCTAAGACCAAGACATTTGACGATTGTGCATTTTTTGACAAAAGTATAAAAATGGGCACAAGTGTAGTTTATGATATTTTGATTTAGATTTTTAAAATGGCCACCACGGAAATTCAACAGGCAAGTATATCAGCTTCTAAACAATATAGAAACATGATCTTGGTGTCCAAACCAACATATTCAGGGTCAAGGAATCCATTCCTGCCATATGCTATATACATTTCTGTCAGATGACGGCCATATTGAAATTCAAGATGGCTGCCATGCATAGACGTTTTACGAGCATAATTTTAGTGCCTCTTGATATTGAGGGCTCCATATGATGAATCCATTGGTGGTTCATATGTTTCAAGGTCAAGGAATCCAGTCGTGCCACTTTCATTATTCTCACCTGAGAGCCATATTGAGAAAACAAAATGGTTGCCATGGAAATCATCTGTCTGACTATCTCAGCTCCTACACAACATAGAAACATGATATTGGTGTCTATACCAACATATTCAGGGTTAATTAATCCATTTATTCCACATGTTGTATCCCCAGATGACAGACATATTGAAATCCAAGATGGCCGACATCCATATAATCATATATGTTGGTTTAATTCAGCTTACGTGCAACACAAAACAGACTCTTTGTGTTTAATCCGGTAATACAGGTGTAAATAAATATAAATAGACTATAACCATCAAATGATAGTCACACAGAATATCAAGATGGCTGCCATGCATAATATTATATATGTTCCAGGAACGTGATCTCAACGTGTGTTGGGTTTAGGAATCCATACCTGGTTTATGGTATGTGTCTTCACGATTACAACCTTTCAGGTTGTTGCAAAATTTTATTCCGTTATATTCTCAACCATAATATACCTCACAACACACATATACATGAAAAATAATATCTAAATTGGACTACGCTTAGATTTGCAACCACAGTGCACTAGGTCATGGCATTGCATCGGTGCTCTGGGAGTTTAAGTCCAGCACGGTTTCCATACCGAGGGTTCCAACCAAAGTGTCCAAGACCAGGCAGATGGAGATTTGGCACAAGAGCTTAAGACGTGACTTAACAAATTTGACAAACAGCCCTTCTCAAAAGGTGCTGTTGACATGTTTAGCCGCTGCGCCGCTGTAACTTCAGCTCTTCTTCTTCCTCTTCAACTTCTATCTCCGCTGGCTCGGTTGGATCGACTGTGATATCGGAAGACGGGGTTTTGATCCTTGTCATAACTGGCGTTTTTCTGTCGTTTCGTTCGCATATCTGCTCTACTATATTTCATTGTGCCCTTAATAGTGTATTCCGTTTGCAATACGTAGTTTTGCCTTGATCTTGACATCGGCCTAGTGTTATTACTGAGAACATATGTTGTGGTTTCGACACAAAAAAGTCCATTCGTAAGTTGCCAAAGTTAACACAATGTTGAGTATGTTTTCCATATCGATGACGTGAACTTGAAATATAACCATTTGTGTTGTCCATTCTTAACCAATGACATATTTGTCTTCACCAGTATATGCACTGCTATTTATCTTATTGTTCAAAATATTGCTCAGAAACAACTGTCAAAAAAAATTGACATACTCGTGAATATATACGTATTCATGTATCAACCACATATGGATTGCTCAACCTCATATATGAACCCCATATGGATTCCTTAACCTCAAGAGATGCTAAAATGATGTTCGTAAAACGCATACACAGGGCAGCCATCTTGAATGTCAATATGACCTTCATCCTTGGATATTGAATATGACAGAAATGGATTCATTGACCCTGGAAATGTTGGGTTAGACACAAAGAATATGATTTTATGTTGCTTAGAAGCTGATATAACTGGATAATGGATTTCCGTGGCGGCCATTTTAAAAATCAAGATGGCGGCTAGGTACCATGTTGATAGCGATGGGTACCTAGCTTGAAATTATTCCATATATTATAATCTACACGTGTGCCAATTTTCATGCTTTTGTCAAAAAGTGCACAATCAGGTCCCTTAGCCGCTGTACCAGTAAGTCTTGAGTTTTTTTTAACGAAAGGTGGCTATAGTTTCAGACGATTTTAACGTGATAGGGAGTTTATTCCAGATTCTGGGTGTAGCTACAGAGATAGAACGTTTGCTAATGTGTGTATGTCGCAAGTTTGAGGACCAATGGAGTTTGAGTCCAACTAGGCCTACTACGGTTTCGAAATTGTGCCATTTCGTCCACTACACGTTGCTTGTGGCTTTCCGAAGATACACTAAACGTCGTGTTCTTTAAAACTTAGAGAAATAAAATAAATATTGAACTACACGGGGAAATGGAAACCTCCGTTCGGTCACTTCGTTAGTTGCTCTCTGTCCAAACCCCTGTTCTGATCATGGAATATGCTATACAAGCGCTTTGTTTAGGCAATGTAGGTCCACCAGCGCTTTGTTTAGGCAGTGTAGGTCCACCAGCGCTTTGTTTAGGCAATGTAGGTCCACCAGCGCAATATAAAACAACTCATCAAAATATTCAGACCTATTGGGAGCTCTTTTTGTATTGAATCGCTAAAGACATTAAAATCAAACACATCTAATTGCAACTGGCATAGCAATTATTTATATCAAACTGTCACTGACAGCTAAACAAGCTAACACGTTTTCGGTTTTTATTTTTACGTACCGCTTGCCTAGAAACCTCCACCCCATGTAACCTTTCGTCACGTCTATGCGGAGACACCTCCACCCCACGTGATGTACTTACGGATGATGACCCCTTCGTGTACTCAACAAACTTAACACTGCGGCAACACCCAGTTATACATCTTGGCGACAGCCGCTCATGCACTGTGTTCGCATGGCTTCACGCAAAGACCCGTGTCGTATACTTCATAAGACACGTTTATTGTTTGTGAACTAAACATATGGGGTGTTTTGTTAAAAGGTTTGCCTACTGTACTCTGTAATGTTTCAATAACTTATCATCAGCGTCGGCGTGTTTGCTTCAAATGAAGCCACGATGTTGTCTCATTTGAAGCCATGGCGCTCTTTGGATCAACGCTGATCTGCCTTGTATAATATATTGGACTACGCGGCTAATATGTTAGCTTGAAATATATATATATACGTTGGGTGAGTTCTTTGGCAGATTACCGATTTCTCATCACTATAGGACAATTATACTTTTTCTCCAGAACTAAGACATTTCAATATATATTGATCTTTGGAACTACAGTGATTATTTTAATAAAGTCGGTGTTTCATTGATAATTATCAAAGCGTTTTATCTATTTATTATACGAAGACACTGTTGTAGTTTGGAGAGAGAGTTATTGGGCCGTAACTTCTTTTTTTGCAATTGTTTCTTTGTGTTTATTTATACATTTTGCGGCATTAAATTTTGCTACTACTTAACGTGCGAGATTCTAGACTAGCCTGTATACAGAGATGCCATCTCGGTACATGTCCCAGGACTCAGCCACTGAAGAGCGTGGCCACGTCTCCGCAAACATTCGTTTATTTACTTGAAACGTATTTGTTTTAACAGCCATTGCAATGTCATTATCCGCGTTCAAGGAATAAAGTGTTAATTATTTAAAATGCATTCCTTACTATGCAATAGGCGTCGGAGCCTGGGGGCTTTGTTGGGGAGCCTCAAGGAGGTGCATCTAGACATTTGGGAGAGCCTGATGGTGTTTTTTTAGAGTCTCAACTGGAGTGCTACCGACGGTGTTTCGTGGGAAGCCTCGGGAGGAAGTCGTGCAACTGAAGGTTTTTGGTGTGCCTCATCTCTCCCGAATATTCACAACCTTCAGACGCCAGTATATTTACGCAAAACAGATGGTAATACCCATACTTTCTCAGCATGTCGAACCCGCCAAGTAAAGGAAAGCGTCAGCACCCGTCGCTACAACTCCGTAGATCCTGGAGCGATCGCTGGCCGGCGCGTGCTTATCGACAATCGATCGGAAGGTGTTATTATAATCGGCTAAACATCTTATCATACCGACCTTGTGTGACGGCGATAATTATAATCCTGTGTCTGCGGCGGGTCTGGGGCCACCTCTGGTCGTCGCCTCACCTCAGGACCTGTCCGGACCTGTCGCAGTGGTCCGGGTGTGTCGTAACTCGACAGACTGCGCGACAACGACAGTGGTTAGCGCGGGGACATTGCCCGCGCAGTCTTGGCGCCACCGACGGGCAGACGACACTGGCGTAACGATCACAGGCCTGGCGCCCGCTTCGGAGAACATCGTTGCACGTGTTTATTGTGTACTCTGTGTGCACGCGAACTCAACGATATGCAGTTAATATTCCAGCTGGTCACTACCGTAACTGATTCTGTTGGTGTAGTATTAGTATAATACATACTATAACACGTATTAAACATTGTGCATTATTTTTTAAACCTGTTCACTTGCGTTCTCGAAATGCTGAACTTTGCGCAAAGGATTGCGACACGTTTTCCCACTCGAGCGATCTGTAATACGCATTGACATCTTAATCACGTGATCTTAGTTTAACCCGCTGCAACAAAGCCGTATATGATAATATCACGGCACATGCTCATCGCACTTAATGATAGCCAATTTGGGGTGCGCATATTACTAGCCCCATTGGTACACCTGGCGCCAGACGCGGTTCTTAGGCAATTACAAGGTTGATATATATGTCTACCCTTACATACAAACAGTGGACTTTGGACAAGTCGAACTGATAAGTGGAACTTATCAAAAGTTCCACTTATCATGTCTTTGTACGTTGTTATCGGTTAATAATTATTATATGCGAAGTCTGCAGTTTACCGATTCACACACTAAAATACGCACAAATAACGCATTGCGAGAAGCCCTGACGTGTAAAAGTCATTAAATTCTTAAAAACAATTTTCCAATACGGTAATAGCGATGCATATATATATATATATATATATATATATACATATATATATATATATATATATCCGTGCATGCGAATTTTGGGTAGGAATTTAAAAACAATACTCTCAGCTGACGCCGAAAGTGTCCCTTGTGGTGACAACTGCAACTTCGACCCCGTTACCAGACTAGAGGTTGCTACCGCCCTCAAGTGTCTAAAGAACAGACGGGCCCTTGAATATGCTCAATCACAAGCGAACTTATAAAAAGCGGCGGAGACATAATAATAATCTGGGTAACTCACATCATCAAAATCACGTGGGTCAAAAAACGATTCCCGGCGACTGGAGGAGGGGAATAATCCTACCATACTGGAAAAACAAAGCAACAAGGAAGTATGCAGCAACCACCGCGGCATCACACTTCTTTCCGTACCTGGTAAGCTCTTTGCCATGATACTACTTGACCGCAATCGAACAGCTCTACGACGAGATGAACAAAAGGGCGTACCGCAGCACAACTGATCAAGTTCGCAGTCGAATCTGGTGTGAAACAAGGATGTGTTCTGGCTCCCGATCTTTTCAACAGCGTCATTGACCACCTTATGCACCGACTGACCAACCGATGCGACATTGGCATCAAGCTTGGTAAGTATACCTTGACTGATCTCGATTACGCCGACGACATCGTCATATTCACATCCACCATCGATGGATTACAACAGGCATTGACGGTACTCCAGGAAGAAGCAAACAATGTGCGCATGACCATACGCTGGACAAAGACCAAACTCATGCCTGTCACTCCCGACCCGACAACTCCACCACCACTGCATATCCTAAACGAACATGTTGAATTTGTGGACTCTCACCTATTTAGGACATGTTATAACAAACAATGGATCATCAGCCAAAGACATTGCATCCCGCATCTCCAAAGCCGCCGGTGCCGTGTGCCGCCTATCGAACCCTCGTTTCCGCAAACGACACATCAGCATCAAAACCAAGATAGATATGTACCGTGCACTGATTATTTCCGTTCTTCTGTATGGCGCTGAATCCTGGGCAACAACTCTCGCAGATCGCCGTCGCCTCGACGTATTCGATACGCGCTGCCAGCGCCGTCTATTACGTGTCTCCTGGCAACAGCACATCACCAACTGCCCTGTACGTGATAGAACAGGCTAACTCACTACATCATCCCTACTACGTCAACGCCGTCTCCACTGGTGTGGACACCTTCGTCGCATGGCGTGCACCGGATTGGCCCGCCGAGTCTATGATTTTAATCCAAAAAAAGAGAGGACGGCCCAAGACCCGGTGGTCCGATTCATGTGTGTGTGTGTGCGTGTGCGTGTGCGTGTGCGTGTGCGTGTGCGTGTGCGTGTGCGTGTGCGTGTGCGTGTGCGTGTGCTTGTGCGTGTGCGTGTGCGTGTGCGTGTCTATATATATACATAAATTATAAAATGTTTGCTTCCCACAGACATAAACAATTTATGTCGTAAAACAGTTTCCTCTCCACGCACACATCACGCGACTTACTCTTATACTTGGTCACAAATCTGAAACAGCAAATTATAATTATGTATTCTAACTACAACGTTCGATTTACCACAACAAACGAAACATATTTAACTACTGGATATTATTTATTACTACGTGATCTACTGGTGCCAAATAATATGCCTTACATATGCACATAAACAACACCCGGTTAACATTTAACGCCCGGATAAATGTAAGCGAGACAATTGCCGGAGAACTGCCCACGCTCGAATCCGAGCATGGCACTTGAGTAGTCAAGGGCGTATGGTAGAGACATCTAGCGACCATGTTGAACGTTACTCGGGGGCGCATCTCGCGGTTTACTTACTTATCCTCTTCGTCCTTGATAGGACATAAGGCTTCGATAATGTCTCTCCATCGGGTTCGGTCTTTTGCAATGGACTGTGCCTCGCCCCACGAAAGCTTCATCTCAGCCAGTTCTGCTATCACTGTCCAATGCCAGGTGGTCTTTGGGCGTCCAGGCTTTCTCTTCCCAGGTGGTGTCCATCGCAGGACGCCTTTAAGAATGCGGTCTTAACCCATTCTATGGATGTGTCCAAGCCATCGCAAACGTCGGCGTTTGATCTCTAGGACCATAGCCGGTCTTCTTATAGAGTTCCACATTTGGTATTTTATTTGGCCAGAATATCCGGCAGATCTTCCTCAGGCATCCATTGTGGAAGGCATCGATCTTTGCCATGTCCTCTTTTACCACTCGCCAGCACTCCGAGCCATAAAGTAAGATAGACTTCACGTTAACGTTATAGAACCTTATCTTTGTTTTCAAGCTATACTGCTTTGATTTGTTGAAGTTTGGTAAAAGCGCAGCGGGCTTTCCATAATCTTGCTTTGGTGTCTTTTTGGGCTCCATTGGGTTCCACACATCTCGCGGTTACAGCATTGGTATGCACATTTACGAGTCGTGTGTGGCTGACTCATTTTAAATAAATGAACAATTCGACGTCCAAAGCATGCCAAGTAATGCTTTGCCGTGGAAAACTACTTTCGTATATCAACTATCTATCCAGCTATAGAACCGGGGACGCAGTTTGACGACACATCCGATTCATGGGGATGTCTATAAATATAGTTATATTATCCACCAATGGCGCCACGGCGGAGGCGGATGTTTCGGCCCTTGGGCCGAACCATACGTTTTAGGAATCGGTGAAGCGTGACTCGCGTAGGCCGAATTAACTGTTTGTGTAACCGGTGCAATCGGGTCAATGTGGGCTGGGCCATCCTTCTTGTTTCTATTGTGAAATCTAACTTGCGACATGTGCATTGCGCGGTGTAATCGGTATTCTGTCTAGCGTATTCTTACCGCGGACTTGTAACTATTTCGAATTGTGTCTTACGTATATTCTAACTAGGAATTGGTTGTCATAATAACAACCTATCCCAGATTACCAGAAACCACCAAACAGTTGTCCCGTTTGTAGAACAAACAAACAAACATCATAAGGCACTTAACAAATCGTTACAACACAGCTGTGAAATGTAGAGTTACACTTCCATCAATGCGTCTTTGAAAGTGTGGTCACACGTTTCATTTGTTCAAATGACATATAATCATCTAACTACATAACACACCGAGCTCACCGGTACCGTGTCTGTTTAGCTTACTACTATGATGCTTTGCAACAAACAAACAAACAAACAAACAAACAAACACATATCACACATACAAGCTATCCAGGTAAGAGTGCGAGTTCAAACAAAAAATCAACAAACCAAAAATAAAGACGTGGTAGGTAATTTATTGTGAAACACAATCTTCAACCGCAACGGGCCGAGTCAACCGCTGCTTTGATAATTATTCGTGGGCCGAAACATCCGACACCGCACAGCAGCAACTTATGGTGAAGTGGGCCGAACCATCCGTCTGCGTGGGCCGAACACGTCGTGGGCCAAACCATCCGGGACCTGCCACGGGTTGTACCAGTTCGTAACAAGAACTGGAACGATAATTGACAAGTATGATCATCATATCGGGAACATTATAGTTGCATCCTAGTAGGGAATTGAGTAGTATCCAAGTGATATAGACAGTGGCTATAGGCAGTGGTGGATATTTGTGTATTAGCATTAATAATATTAATTGCAGCGTGGCTTAATGTTTCCCATAGAAGTAGAGATGGTGTTCCGCTCGATTGAACAGGTCTGTCAACATAGGCGCGGGAACGGGGGCAGCTGCCCCTGGAATTTCTCCGGGGGGACGGGTGGAAATCTAAATTGTATGAGATGATTAATGTGTAGTTTGTCGACTATGAAAGGTGTGTGCAATTGGAGGGCAGACATATTTGTTGCCCCCCCCCCAATAATAGGCGGCGCGGCGGCACATTTTTTTTCAAAGCATCCGCCCCTGCCCGTCTTCGGATGTCATAATTTCAGCCGAGACTGCGGAGAGAAGCTGGAGAAGGTAACAGCAGCGGCGCGACGTAAAAAAATAAAATTTTCAACAGCACTGTGCCTTCTCGAGTTCAGATGTCACGAGTTCACAGGCGAGACAGCGGTGAAGCTAAAGTTACAGCGGCGAAACATTTTCAACAGCACAGATGCGTTAAGCCGGCGTTTGTTGTGTTGTGCAAGTTAGTTGTTAGTTGTAGATTATCAATTTCTTTTGTGGATGGGCACATGTGAATAATGGCGCAGTTGTATGGGCCATATCGCCTCGACAGGACGGAATGGGTAGATTATGTGTTTAATTGGCCCTCTGTAGATTATGGTTGCATTTATAAACACACCGGTGATGTACACTGCAGAAGCCCTGAAAGCATATAAAAATCTTGATTCGTATGCGCTGTACCACGCAGGACACGTACAGACGGTGCTGTACCATAGCGTAGCTTTGCAGAGCCCTGTATGTATACTGAGGGCGACAGTCACGAAGTCCCAAAGTATTCGGGAGCAGCCATATGACGTTTGGGCTACGGTCTGGAAGAAAGATGGGCAAATCAACGCAGTGCATTGTACTTGCATGGCCGCGTGAGTAGGAATAGATGTCTCGATTAATGGCAGCATCCAAAAGATAATTAAGTATAGTAGCATGGCATTATAATTTTACAAAAAGGTCCATATTGGGTACCTAGATGGCTAGATGTAGATGGCCAAGAAATACTTAATTATTTACTGAAGCAATCACATTAAATGATGCACTGCATCTAGAGTCTCTAAAGTCCAGTTTATTACTTTATACTGTGTGTGCTTACATATCCAAGTTACATAACATTTTATTTAAAACAATGTATTAATTATTATTACTGTATTGTTATGTAAACATGGATCAATAACCATTTTTCTCTGGCTGACAGGGTGAATAGAATATCGTAAAAAGGGTCCCTAAGCTATCAGCTGTTGCTGGGATGCTGGATGAAGGTGGAGTCTATTACCCGGATGCATGTAAGAACATCTTGCACAGATCAGCTGTCTGTTTGGAACAACGCACAAAAGTGGTATGTGTCATTTTATTAAATGTGTACATGTTATTATGCATTCAAGAAAATATGGTTTTATTACATTTTATTCCAGTGTTTGTGTGTGTGTGTGTGTGTGTGCACGCGCGCGCGTGTGTATTGTTAACACTGTCCATCAGATTGTTTGGAATCAATAACACATCCACACACTGTCTGCTCCAGGTGAATCCTAAGCGTATGAAGGATCTTTACTTCTCCAGTGGTGTCCATAAAGAAAGGAGGAAGACAATCCGCAACCGTCCAGCTCCTCAAAGAAAAATACATTTCATAAACAGTGAGGTCACTCCTCCAGTGACAGAACCAAATGTTCCAGATGCCCTGAGGAAACTCTGGGATGTAACTCGGCTGCCTGGTGTTTTATCATTATATGACAAAGAGGTGTATAGGCATGAAAGTGACACCGACACAGCTTCAGAGATTGAAGAGGAGGCACCCCTTCCTGTGGTTTTGACCAGGATACATCGGCCACAGTATGAGCATCTCACTATGCTTGTGCTGAGAAACTTAGATCGTGAAGTGTACGAACATGTTATAATGCCAGATGTTGACAGGACTTTCAGCAAAGTAGAACAGTTAACTCGTGAACAGGCGCACACTCCAACATGGGAAATATTCCGGGTTGGGAGGGTCACTGCTAGCAAAGTTCATGATGTACTAACTTGCCGTGATCGCACAGATCCAAATAATCTGGGGCCGGTTTCATAAAACGCCTAAGAACGTTCTTAACACTAAGATGATTGACTTAGTAAATACGCGATTTTTTAAATATGAGCAAACATAGGAATTACGCAAAACACGTGACGCCAAGTAATTGCCTAACTTTAAGTACGCTTCGTGAAACCGGCCCCTGATTTGTAAAATTTTAGGTTATGGTAGCCATTTCACTACCCCTTCTACACAGTGGGGACTGGACAACGAGGCAGAGGCCCTCACTGTTTACGAGACAACTGTCAGACCATACCACACTGAGGCCAGGCTGAAGAGGACTGGTCTATTAGTGAATGAGAGAGAACCCTATCTTGGTGCATCACAAGACAGTGTGAGGTCTTGTCGTTGTCACAACGACATTCTGGTTGAATCCTATCTTGGTGCATCACAAGACAGTGTGAGGTCTTGTCGTTGTCACGACGACATTCTGGTTGAAGTGCCCATTTTCATTGAAGGGACAGGACCCCATGACACAACTTGGTGCATTGACAGACTTGGGAATTTGAAGAAAGGTCACAGGTATTACTCCTAGATTCAATTGCGAATGTAAGTCGCTGGTACGAGTGTGATTTGGTCATTTAAACAGGTGTAGCCAACCAGATTTATATAACTTCAGTAACAAAGGTTGATGACTTTTGAAGAGACATGATTCAAAAGTGTACTTTGTTTTTTGTAATCATGTGATGCCCGAGTTGCTATCAAGAACAATTGAGAAAAGCTCGGGGAAACCAACATAGATTATTGGAATTTGCTTTTATGGAAAGCAACCCAAAGGGAGGATGATGACATGCTCAGAGACAGCTTGCTGTACCAAACCATTCCATTATGCATGTGAAAGCTAGAAAGCCCAGAGATGCTATGGTTTTGTCCTGTGTGTTTGATGATGTCATTAAAGAAGGAATTTGCAATTCTGCGAGATATTTACCCCATCAGTCTAGTCAGACATGTGGACAATATTGTGTTGATATGTGTTTCTTTAACTAATCTTCAAATACCTCTTATCAAGTAACTAGGCAACATGAGTACGAGATATGGATAATGACATCCTTCCTTAAAACATTTAAAAATAAACACTACAATGAAATGTAATCATACACTAATCATTCAGTTAAGTTATTTAATTAAATTACCTTTCCTGACATGTTATAGTTAAATCAATAGGTAATTAAAATTAACCAATACCTGGTAATGTCAGTTTATTTTCTTCTGTAACTAATATAAATTGTAAACACTAATCAATGTATAGCTAAATAATAGGTTAAAAGAGGGAACCAGTACAAATAAAAACACAACGTCCAAAATGATCCAGGGTCCTACCCGTATTCCTGAACATGCTAGGTTGTGAGGACAGTTCTATGAGGGATTCTGAACTTGCTAGGTTGTGAGGACAGTTCTATGAGGGATTCTGAACTTGCTATGTTGTGAGGACAGTTCTATGAGGGATTCTGAACATGCTATGTTGTGAGGACAGTTCTGTGAGGGATTCTGAACATGCTAGGTTGTGAGGACAGTTCTATGAGGGATTCTGAACATGCTAGGTTGTGAGGACAGTTCTATGAGGGATTCTGAACATTCTATGTTGTGAGGACAGTTCTATGAGGGATCCTGAACATGCTATGTTGTGAGGACAGTTCTGTGAGGGATTCTGAACATGCTATGTTGTGAGGACAGTTCTGTGAGGGATTCTGAACATGCTAAGTTGTGAGGACAGTTCTATGAGGGATTCTGAACATTCTATGTTGTGAGGACAGTTCTATGAGGGATCCTGAACAAGCTAGGTTGTGAGGACAGTTCTGTGAGGGATTCTGAACATGCTATGTTGTGAGGACAGTTCTGTGAGGGATTCTGAACATGCTAGGTTGTGAGGACAGTTCTATGAGGGATTCTGAACATTCTATGTTGTGAGGACAGTTCTATGAGGGATCCTGAACATGCTAGGTTGTGAGGACAGTTCTATGAGGGATTCTGAACATGCTAGGTTGTGAGGACAGTTCTATGAGGGATTCTGAACATGCTATGTTGTGAGGACAGTTCTATGAGGGATTCTGAACATTCTATGTTGTGAGGACAGTTCTATGAGGGATCCTGAACATGCTAGGTTGTGAGGACAGTTCTGTGAGGGATTCTGAACATTCTATGTTGTGAGGACAGTTCTATGAGGGATTCTGAACATTCTATGTTGTGAGGACAGTTCTATGAGGGATCCTGAACATGCTAGGTTGTGAGGACAGTTCTGTGAGGGATTCTGAACATGCTATGTTGTGAGGACAGTTCTGTGAGGGATTCTGAACATGCTAGGTTGTGAGGACAGTTCTATGAGGGATCCTGAACATGCTAGGTTGTGAGGACAGTTCTATGAGGGATTCTGAACATTCTATGTTGTGAGGACAGTTCTATGAGGGATCCTGAACATGCTAGGTTGTGAGGACAGTTCTATGAGGGATTCTGAACTTGCTAGGTTGTGAGGACAGTTCTATGATGGATTCTGAACATGCTATGTTGTGAGGACAGTTCTGTGAGGGATCCTGAACATGCTAGGTTGTGAGGACAGTTCTATGAGGGATTCTGAACATGCTAGATTGTGAGGACAGTTCTGTGAGGGATTCTGAACATGCTAGGTTGTGAGGACAGTTCTGTGAGGGATTCTGAAGATGCTAGGTTGTGAGGACAGTTCTATGAGGGATTCTGAACATGCTAGGTTGTGAGGACAGTTCTACGAGGGATTCTGAACTTGCTAGGTTGTGAGGACAGTTCTATGAGGGATCCGGAACATGCTATGTTTTGAGGACAGTTCTATGAGGGATTCTGAACATGCTAGGTTGTGGACAGTTCTGTGAGGGATTCTGAACATGCTAGGTTGTGAGGACAGTTCTGTGAGGGATTCTGAACATGCTAGGTTGTGAGGACAGTTCTATGAGGGATCCTGAACATGCTAGGTTGTGAGGACAGTTCTATGATGGATTCTGAACATGCTAGGTTGTGAGGACAGTTCTATGGGGGATCCTGAACATGCTAGGTTGTGAGGACAGTTCTATGATGGATTCTGAACATGCTAGGTTGTGAGGACAGTTCTATGAGGGATTCTGAACATGCTATGTTGTGAGGACAGTTCTATGAGGGATCCTGAACATGCTATGTTGTGAGGACAGTTCTATGAGGGATCCTGAACATGCTAGGTTGTGAGGACAGTTCTATGAGGGATCCTGAACATGCTATGTTGTGAGGACAGTTCTATGAGGGATTCTGAACATGCTAGGTTGTGAGGACAGTTCTGTGAGGGATTCTGAACATGCTAGGTTGTGAGGACAGTTCTATGAGGGATCCTGAACATGCTATGTTGTGAGGACAGTTCTATGAGGGATCCTGAACATGCTAGGTTGTGAGGACAGTTCTATGATGGATTCTGAACATGCTAGGTTGTGAGGACAGTTTTATGAGGGATTCTGAACATGCTATGTTGTGAGGACAGTTCTATGAGGGATCCTGAACATGCTATGTTGTGAGGACAGTTCTATGATGGATTCTGAACATGCTAGGTTGTGAGGACAGTTCTATGAGGGATCCTGAACATGCTAGATTGTGAGGACAGTTCTATGATGAATTCTTAACATGCTAGGTTGTGAGGACAGTTCTACGAGGGATTCTGAACATGCTAGGTTGTGAGGACAGTTCTATGAGGGATTCTACCAGTATTCCTGAACATGCTAGGTTGTGAGGACAGTTCTGAGGGATCCTACCAGTATTCCTGAACATGCTAGGTTGTGAGGACAGTTCTGAGGGATCCTACCAGTATTCCTGAACATGCTAGGTTGTGAGGACAGTTCTACGAGGGATCCTACCAGTATTCCTGAACATGCTAGGTTGTGTGGACAGTTCTACGAGGGATCCTACCAGTATTCCTGAACATGCTAGGTTGTGAGGACAGTTCTATGATGAATTCTTAACATGCTAGGTTGTGAGGACAGTTCTACGAGGGATTCTGAACATGCTAGGTTGTGAGGACAGTTCTATGAGGGATTCTACCAGTATTCCTGAACATGCTAGGTTGTGAGGACAGTTCTGAGGGATCCTACCAGTATTCCTGAACATGCTAGGTTGTGAGGACAGTTCTGAGGGATCCTACCAGTATTCCTGAACATGCTAGGTTGTGAGGACAGTTCTACGAGGGATCCTACCAGTATTCCTGAACATGCTAGGTTGTGTGGACAGTTCTACGAGGGATCCTACCAGTATTCCTGAACATGCTAGATTGTGAGGACAGTTCTATGATGAATTCTTAACATGCTAGGTTGTGAGGACAGTTCTACGAGGGATTCTGAACATGCTAGGTTGTGAGGACAGTTCTATGAGGGATTCTACCAGTATTCCTGAACATGCTAGGTTGTGAGGACAGTTCTGAGGGATCCTACCAGTATTCCTGAACATGCTAGGTTGTGAGGACAGTTCTGAGGGATCCTACCAGTATTCCTGAACATGCTAGGTTGTGTGGACAGTTCTATGAGGGATTCTGCTGCTTTATAAGCCTCCTGTATTTTCTCTTCCTCAGTTTTCTGGACCTTTCTTCTTTTTGCTCTCTGGAATCTTTCCTCATCCTCGAGACGCTTGCAGCCAACTGCAGCTGTCTTGAAGGCAAACAATGAAGGGACATAATCAGGATGCGTAGGGTCAGTAGACGGAACACATGAAACATATTTTTTAAACTACAATTACTCATTTGTGTAGTTGAATGCCCACATAGATGTAAGAAGCATCTTAATTATATTTTCTGTAGTTTACCATAATGAAAATAAGAGATCGAGTGCCAACATTTTGATCTGAATCATGAAAGTCTAAAAATTTACACTATTAAAACTGTTATGACTAATTATTATCATGTGAAAACATAATAAACTAATAAATATATATATGTTATTGATTTTAGTATTTTGATTTATATACATACATTCAAATACACACATACATATGCATACACACATTCCAGTTTACAAAACTGTGCAGAAGTGGTCGCTACAAATCGCGGTATGTTCTTTGGGCTTCCAATGACAGCTGTGACCCATTTCGCTCTTTTCAGTCAAGTGGTATTTTATAAAATCTAACAGCAGTGTTGATAAAGATTTGTGCATCCAACGGCAAAGCAACTTGATGGCATTGTGATGTCTATTTCATAGGAGCGCCAACACAAAAATTTCCCTTGTTGATCACCTGCAGCGAGAGCGTTCTGCCCTACAAACAAACCGCTAGGTGCTTTTAATTTATTCATGATGTCAAAACGCATCCCCGAATTCCAAGGACCGGATACTTCACTATAATAAAAACTTACCTTTTTTATCCTTTCTTCTGGAGAAGTTTCCAGACCCTCTTTCCTGATGAAATTGGGCAACTAATTATGTACCCGACATTTTAATCTTCATCAACGCCACACACCCGGTACATGGCTATACATCACAAAACAAGGACAGAAAATCACTCATAGTCTTAAAATGCACGAATACAAAGTTCTTTTTAATTTTGTGAAATTCCACTTCGAAACAGTTCCACCATACAATCCACGATCATAAGGTTCATAGTACAAATCAATTAAACCGAACGCTACATAATTCTAGTCCGCAATTCCAGCTGTAACTTACATAGAACATAATAATGTATTGAATACAAACAGCAACGAGTTAGTAGAAAAATAAAACTTGTGGCATTTTATATAGCAGTGTCAATGAACATAGTTCTGTAAAAATACAACCAGCGACGTCAAAAAACAATCAACGTGCTACATTTATACACTACATATGTATTGTTGTGGAAAACATCAACGAATGTTTGGAAATCTACTATATTTATTATTACAATTCAGTTGTTTTCAAGTTTCAACGCATTCTCGTTAACTTGTTTGGAAATACCTTGCAACATATTGCGTACATGACAGAAAACATACATACCACCTTTAACTACAAACCATGTAATTGTATTACTCTTCTTTCACTGTAATTACCAGAGTAAGCTTACTGTCGAACTTCATCAGATTCATTTACTCCAATGTCTGATTAAACAGACGACCAGTACATGTTGTATTAACAAACTCACCCCAAAGTACAGTACTACTAGACAGATCACATTATCAAACTGCTTCCAATGCCATATTACAGGGAGTCTGTTTGTTCGTCTTTACTGTAAAATCATGTTTATACAGTATAAACTATACGTATTACAATACGCTTCATAAACATGTTTTCATCAACCATTTGCTGCTGTTGAAATGTGTTTCTGAAGGATACAGTGAGCTTACTTGGCAGCGCGCCGCTTTCAAAAGTGTGGCCTCAGGTTCGATTACTTACGAGATTAAGGTGTGAATCGTGATAATGTAACATATGAAGCCCGCGTTGGGTCATGACCTTACTCGCAATTATCAGATCTCATTATTCAGGGATGTTAGTTACAGCTCAGTGTTTTTTATAAACTCTGAGCTGTTGAATTCAAGTTATTTCTGCCTAGTTAAAACATATTTGGATGGTAAATATGTCAGAATACTTAATAGTTTATATTGCGTAACATGATTTTACAATAGAAAAAAAAGGACAGCCCCCTTTAAACAAACACACAAACAAAAGCTCCAATATCATATTAAACTGACCATGTTAACAAATATATTGTTCCAATGTGACATTAAACAGACCACAGTAACAATTTTTTTTTAGTGTCATCGGACTGACCACATTAAAGGTACCACAATTTGATTTGTAACGTATCTCATTTGATGACAAATCCATCTTCTTTAAAATAAGGGCTATTCACAACAGTTTGTACACTGCGGATCAGAACATCAATACACCCAATGCATATTCGTAGCATCCCTTATTGCTATTAAACTTACATATTATGCACAGCACTTAATGCCTGTCATTGCTACTTACTCATCTAGAAGAAGCCCAATGTTCCCACTCACCAAATTCCCTGCAATCAAACATTACTTTAATTTTCAATTCATCATACCAGCGAGCCACCACCCTTGTAGAACAAAACTTACCCCCCCCCCCGAGTCATGAAAATTACACAAAAGCATCGTTTGTGAAATGAGAGAAAATGGCTTCCATGAATAGATGCATGTGATCACAGCATGGTCAAGTGGATGTGTAAAAATGATCACGGCCTTGAGTGGATGAGTACATGATCACGTTATGGTCGAGTGGGGGTTTCTGTAATCACGGCCTTGAGTGGATGTGTATGTGATCACATTCCTATTGAGTGGATGTGTATGTGATCACATCCATGGTCGAGTGGATGTGTAATTGATCACGTTATGGCCGAGTGGATATACACCTGATCATGGCATGGTCGAATGGATGTGTACATGATCACATCCTGATTGAGTTGATGTGTACGTGATCACATCCTGATTGAGTTGATGTGTACGTGATCACATCCTGTTTGAGTTGATGTGTACGTGATCAGTCTGTACCGAAGTACTTCTGTCCAAAGTGGTTTGGTGCGACGGGATGCACTTCCGAAGTGAGAATTTTGAGTTGTGGAAATTTCTTGATGACCGATTTCACACCTGCAAACAAGAAAGAATGAACTAAGTCTTGCATGAGAAGCCAATGGCTGTAAGGCCAAGGGACTTTGTGGGGTGCAGAGGAAACTTCTACAAATCTTGTGGCAGAGTCGGAATGTAAAGAAGTACTTTTATTTTGTTACTTTACTTAAGTAGAAAAGTTTACTTTTTTTTAGTAACAAAGTACATTTTTCAGAAGTATTTTTACTTATAACAAAGTACAATTAAGATGTACATTTCTAAATGTAATGAAGTATCCATAATGTATGTGATAAATGTTTGGAAGATGTTTCCGACAAATGATCTGTGCAGGAACCCAGAACAGTTTGCCCCCAGCAGAGATCTATAGATATCAGCGGAAACTATAACTGGCAATATTTTCTGATTGGTTGATTCGTTACCATTAGTCGAAAAGATTACTAGGTGGCATACAAGTTGCAAATCAAAATGTCATGCCATTAAGTTAGAAAAGTACTTTTGAGTTTACTTCAAGTACAGTTGTTTACTTTTTATTTGTACTTCAAATATATTTATAAAAAATGGGCCAAGTGGCCCTGAAGTCCTTTGGACTAATACGTCTATGTGTGACCCCGGCTGACCAAATGAGTGATAAGTCAGACAAATTGTAACATTGTTTTCTTACATCCTTGTAAAGGTTTGGTAGGGTGCTTTACACGGTTTCAAAAAATATGACTGCTACAAAAATTGGCAAAGTTATGGAGCATTGAACATGGTAGGGATCAAAAAGTGAAAATGAAGAAAACAGCTGTTGAAGTTTTACATTGTATATGCAAATGGATTGCATAGAAATATTACATGCGCAACATTCAAATGTGGCACACAGTATGTAATATGTATGTTATGTTGCAATGATACACTGGAAGTACAAATATGCTGCTACAAAGACTTATCAAGTTATGCCAGATTATGTCTTCATGGGTAAAACTAAGAGGACAGATTATCTGAGAGCAAAAGGTAGACTCGCTGTTTGACACAGTTTAAAACCTACAGGCAACTGTCCAGTTTAACAGGGGTCTAGTGGCTTAATGCTGTCTGTTGACACAAGCTACTGCCAGTGACCAATTACAGATTAGTCACAGTTTCCATCAAACAATAGCAGGCAGAGAATCTTAGCTCCACAGCTGGGTGTAATACACAACCAGAACCACCACTGATTCATGGTCAAGTAGATTAGCCCAATGCACCAACTAAGACAATACACAACACTGTGAGTGACAGTGTCCAGAGTGAGGCCTAAGCAGTGTCATCATTGCTGAATAGATCAATTAAACCTGCCAAGTGGGTGACATTCTGCACAAGTGTTCATTAATCCTTAGTGATTGTTCAGAACACCAGACTGACCACATACCTAAACAAAGCGAATGTAATAGGTGAAGAACAGGCAGTGTTCAGATAGGGGTATTGGTTGAATTGTATTTGTCTCGACGCAAAAGGCTTTATTGTGCCTTCATCGATTATAAGAAAGCATTTGATTTAGTAGACCGGTCCTCCCTGTGGTCTAAGATAATTTCATGCGGTATTAATGGTATTGTGTTGAAAGTTGTATACAACATGTACAAAAATGCTAAATCATGTATAAATGAGGGCCAGGCTGTTTCAGCCTTCTTCTCATGTGTAGAGGTATGGCAAGGAGAAAACTTGTGTCCTTTGTTATTTGCTATTTACCTGAATAATTTTGAACAATGTTAGTCACAATTATAACGGACTTGACATGGCAGCTGGTTAAATTTACAACAACCTTAGTGATGATGATGTAGAAAATGTATGTTCTACTATATGCTGATGACACTAGAATGATTCAATCAAATACAGATTTCTTGCTTGTGTATAGCGGAACTATGTCAACTCTTCTAATGGTTGACATTTGGTTGTTTCAAGTGTCAACTATATTGTGAATCTGTAATTATTAGTCTATATTGATACAATTGATTTACACAGTACCATGTCTACACAAGGCATGGCAAGCATAAACAGAACAGTAGAATGCATTTGATATAAATAAAATGTAGGATATTTCACTCTATAGTTGTCCAGAATATAAATTTTCTATGTTTGTCACCTACAGGTGACAGAATATTAATTTGATATGTTTGTCACCTACATGTTTCTACAGACAATACATCTTTAACCAATAGACACCACAGTCACACCATTTTATAATAATTAAATGAACATCAAAATAAACACAACTTGCAATTATAGAAAATCAATAGTTTTGAAGAAACAGTTTAAAAGTGTTAGGCAACTGTTCAGTCTAACAGGGGTCAAGTGTGTCTACTCTGCCTGTGTGCTGTGACCAATAAAAGATTAGTCAAGGTCTCAATGGACTGGGCTGTACAGATTAGTCACAGCTGTTGATTTTGTGGCACAATACACAACATCTAATGTTGGAGGTGGTCTCAAGGGCCCTTCTCAAAACCACATCATTAGATAATGTAAACCTTTTGCATTTTGGGGGCCCCTTAGAATGATTCAATCAAATACAGATTTCTTGTATATAGTGGCAGCACCCTAAGATACATCTATGCAAAATTAGAAAAAAAAGTTGCTGAACAGTTTTTGAAAAAATAGGCCAAATGTTACATTTTTACCCCAAAGGGTCCTTGGAGGCCCTAGGGAGCCCTTAAAATGAT